>JAODAL010002691.1:157500-189892 GCA_025379985.1 Phyllomedusa bahiana | reverse complement strand
AAGGGGTTTTTTCAAATTTTTCCCTTTTGTTGTTCTAAAAAACCCCTTTGTACATAAAAACCCCAAATATTTTTTGGTTAAATTTCAATGCGCAATTTACTCCAGGGGTTAATTTTAAGCGTTTTTTTTGCGTGTGCGACAAAATAAACCGTCTTTTTCAAGCCAAATATATAAAATTTTTTTTTGGTAGCCTAATTCCCAAAAGCAAAGGTTAATTACAATTTTATCTCTTGTTGTGTGGCGTAGAAAAATACCCATTGTAACACGCTACAAAGCTACTAGTTTGGGGTGGCTCAATTCTATTGCGCAATTTACATCCAGGGTTAATTAAGCGTTGTTTTGCGGTGTGCTGACAAAATAAACCGTCTTTTTCAACGCCAAATATATATATTTTTTTTGGTAGCCTAATTCACAAGCAAAGGTTAATTACAATTTTATCTCTTGTTGTGTGGCGTAGAAAATACGCCATTGTAACACGCTACAAAGCTACTAGTTTGTGGTGGCTCAATTCTATTGCGCAATTTACATCCAGGGTTAATTAAGCGTTGTTTTGCTGGTGTGCTGACAAAAATAAACCGTCTTTTTCAACGCCAAATATATATATTTTTTTTTGGTAGCCTAATACACAAGCAAAGGTTAATTACAATTTATCTCTTGTTGTGTGGCGTAGAAAATACGCCATTGTAACACGCTACAAAGCTACTAGTTGTGGTGGCTCAATTCTATTGCGCAATTTACATCCAGGGGTTAATTAAGCGTTGTTTTGCTGGTGTGCTGACAAAAATAAACCGTCTTTTTCAACGCCAAATATATATTTTTTTTTTTGGTAGCCTAATTCACAAGCAAAGGTTAATTACAATTTTATCTCTTGTTGTGTGGCGTAGAAAATACGCCATTGTAACACGCTACAAAGCTACTAGTTTGTGGTGGCTCAATTCTATTGCGCAATTTACATCCAGGGGTTAATTAAGCGTTGTTTTGCTGGTGTGCTGACAAAAATAAACCGTCTTTTTCAACGCCAAATATATATATTTTTTTTGGTAGCCTAATTCACAAGCAAAGGTTAATTACAATTTTATCTCTTGTTGTGTGGCGTAGAAAATACGCCATTGTAACACGCTACAAAGCTACTAGTTTGTGGTGGCTCAATTCTATTGCGCAATTTACATCCAGGCGGTAATTAAGCGTTGTTTTGCTGGTGTGCTGACAAAAATAAACCGTCTTTTTCAACGCCAAATATATATATTTTTTTTGGTAGCCTAATTCACAAGCAAAGGTTAATTACAATTTTATCTCTTGTTGTGTGGCGTAGAAAATACACCATTGTAACACGCTACAAAGCTACTAGTTTGTGGTGGCTCAATTCTATTGCGCAATTTACATCCAGGCGTTAATTACGCGTAGTTTTGCTGCTGTGCTGACAAAAATAAACCGTCTTTTTCAACGCCAAATATATATTTTTTTTTGGTAGCCTAATTCACAAGCAAAGGTTAATTACAATTTTATCTCTTGTTGTGTGGCGTAGAAAATACACCATTGTAACACGCTACAAAGCTACTAGTTTGTGGTGGCTCAATTCTATTGCGCAATTTACATCCAGGGGTTAATTAAGCGTTGTTTTGCTGCTGTGCTGACAAAAATAAACCGTCTTTTTCAACACCGAAATATATACATTTTTCTTGTAGCATAATTCACAAGCGAAGGTTAATTAAGCCTGTTTGTGCTTTTACATTTAGTAAAACACACAGTGCTTGTAAACGACACATACAAGTAAATTTTCCTGGCCATTTGTGGAGCGCAATTTATATCCAAGGGTTACCCAAGCTTGTTACTGGGTTCATTTGGAGTCAAAAACAGGGTGTATATTTATCATATACAGATAGCTTCATCAAACAGTGTCTGTACATTTTAGAACAAACAGTAAGTCAGACAGATATGTGGCAGGCTCTGCAACTGAGAGTGCAGTGGCACAAACATTTTTCAGAAAACGGGCCCTCGTGTCGCAGCACAGTAGCAAGGGAGATGTCGCAGCAGGTGTCGACTCACCGGTGAGGCCACAACTGCCGCTGTCAATCTAGCGGCCGTGAGTTTGTTCAGCAAACCCAAGGGTTTTCTTGATTGGTTGACAGGACATCCTCTTCCCTCCCAGATGGACATCTGACAACTTCCCAGCCAAGATCGGTTGGAACCTCAGACACAACACTTAGTTGGCATGGCCCGTGAGCGGGTCACGGCCCTCACCTGTTCCTCAGCCCGCCTCTGTCCCATCCAGTTCCCTCAGACCGGGATATCTACTATGTGGTCTGGGCTACAGCGCCACTATATAGCGAGGATGAACACATTTGAGGAGGGCAGTCAGAATGCTACTTGGCTGCCGAAGAAATGGGGCCAATATCACCAGCATCTTGCAGTAGGCGGCAAAACTAATGTGGAGAGTGGCATGGGATGTCATGTGGTGAGAGTGTCAGCCTCG
Organism: Phyllomedusa bahiana; assembly: GCA_025379985.1. Taxonomy (NCBI): domain Eukaryota; kingdom Metazoa; phylum Chordata; class Amphibia; order Anura; family Hylidae; genus Phyllomedusa; species Phyllomedusa bahiana. The sequence continues at coordinate 187,419 of JAODAL010002691.1, read as the reverse complement.
GCTTACCAAGACCAGGAAGAGAGACATAGAGACGATGAAACACAAATAGATGATGATGTAAGCCGACCGCACTTGGGAGCCGGGTGAAGCAAGTGCTTCATCAATCGTCAGGAGAATAGGGCTTCAGCTAGCGCGACATGCAGCGGCGCAGCCATCAATTTATGGGTTTGGTGTGCCCGTGAGTCCCAGCAAGGTGTAAAGCAGCAGTGTGAGGTCGGAGCCAAAGCGGCCACGGGGTAGAAAAACCGCTTCGGTCAAGTCCCAAGACAGATAAGCGCACATTGGCCTCCATCGATGCAGCGGCGCATAAGAACCCTCAATGCTGAGCTTGGCTGGTAAAATCAGCTACTCGCGGTTGTGGCAGTTCTTTCTTTTCTTTGTAAGACACCGGGTGTAGGGACCGAATATGGTATATGTAGAATCTTGTGGGCAGAAAGTGAAGCGTTGGCCAGGGAGCTAACGTTGCACAACGTCCCAAGCCGTCAACACATGCAGCGTCACCATCACGGTGGCCTGGTAAAACGTGGACCTCAGAAGTATGGTGGTGTCCATCCTCGCCGCTGCAGTCGAGCAGCAGCGGCCAGTGGCCGCAATGCCATTAACCAACAGCACCACCACCTCTGCGAAGGCAGCTGTTTTCTCCTTATGACACCTCTCCCGGTCCCAGATGCTCCTAGCGCCTCGCTAGCTGCATATGGGCGGCCATCATCCGTTTCATAGAGCTGCGATTGTAAAGAGACAACAGAATGCGTCAACCATCCTACAGGTTGCAGCAGCTTACCGATGCATCCTGTTCCAAGTATTGGTACGACGTTTGCAGTCCCACCCTTTCCAATAAGTGGACTCTGCACCTTCAGAGAACTAATGCTGTGCCGAGATCCAGATGAGAGTTTCCAATCCGTAAATTCTTTTCAAAATGGCAGTACCGAGCACTTCATAAATATGTAGAACAGAGTGGGTCAGTCCTTGAGCTTATCGGTATGTTCCAGGTACACGGCATTCGCGGACGTCAGGAGCTGTAACTAACGGACAGGCCAGTACAATGTCCTTTACTGCCCACTGTTGAATGTCATCACAGCCCATGCACACCAACAACTGGACAGGAGACGCCGCTTTCTCCTCCACTGGTCAAACTGTCCTGCTCCTGCGCCAATGTTCGCGCCTCCACTCCTCCTCCACCACCACCACACCCCCCCAGTCTCAGGCCACCACAAGTCCTGCTCCATCATACCACATGTGTAGGGTGGCACAAGCGGTGTCACGCAGTTCTAACACTAGCTTGCCTCGGCGAACGAAGTCACCACAGGGGAGGAACAGCTCCGCGTCATGCGAGCAAGAAATCGATTGAGTGGCTTTCTCCCGCGCCAACTGGCAATCGAACCATGGTTACGGACAATGGAGGAACAGTGGTGGTCCGCGCTGCAACCGAGGAGGGATGGTCCATGGCGCCCTGCATGCGCTACCGTGAGTTCAATCTTGGTTTGTAAGAAGCGCTGAAGATGAGAGAGATGACACACTGTTCCTGAAGGTCTTCCACCATCTTTCAGAACATCTGAAAATGGCCAGGAAACTTGCATTCACATTATCCATTCCGTACAAGCCAGGAACACCCTCCTCGAGTAGCAGCGGCAGAACTGCCTCCCCAACACGCTCTGATATGGCTATGTATTTTCCACCCCTGGAATCAGCCTGCACATGTTGGACCGACTGTAATGAACAAGAAAGGCCATTAAACGAATTTTGATGATCCAGGCAGACAGAAGTACTCCCCTGTGTAACTATGATGTCAGCCCGTGTCAGCTCAAGAGTGACACCCATCGTGCCGTTTGGTTGAAGGCCATTCGAGGAGCCACGTTAATTTGTCAGTCCGCCAGGACTACGAGTGATGAATAACTGTCATTCCAACTTGCTTCATGTCCTGTGCACATAAGCTGAAAAAACTGTCTGGGCAGGGGACTGGAGATGTGCACTACATCTCGTGGCCAAATGAGTCCGAGGGGACTGAAATGGAGGAGGTAGGAGGAGAGGACATTGGAGCAGAAATGCATTGTCTGGTGAAATGAGTGGTGATTTTCTACCCAGGTGACAAGAGAGGAGGAGCAGATCAGGCTGTGAGGAGGGAATGGAGATGAGGAAGACGAGCAGATTACTCCCAACACCGAGGCAGTAACAGTGAAATGGAGTGCCAGGGAAGCCCCTCGGAGTCACTTAGTGTCAAGAAGTCCCGCAGCATCTTATTTGCCTGCTAGTGACAGCCGAATAGTCATGCATCCGCAGAGGGATGACTTCAGGCTCTCCACCCTATTGGAACCCCGTCGCTACCGGTCCAAATAATGAGGGAGCCTTTTTTCCCAGCTATTGAAGGGAAGACAAACTCAATATACTATAGGGAAATTCCTCCGTAATCATTGGCCGCGTGCCTATATGCTGTGGCACTAGTGACCCTCCTCTTACAGGTTCGACAGGGTGGTTTCCTCATCGCAACGACGTACAACTACTGCCGGCTGCTGCTGGGAAGGTGGGTGGGGTAGGAGCAGTACCAGCTCCATCAAGCAGTATACCCTAAGTCTGGAGTCACTAATGATGCAGACTTCCTCACCCGCCTAGTTAGAGGGGCAAGTCACCACATGCAGCAGCAGCATGACATGGAAGCATTCCCTGAACCAACAGGTTGAGTGCCTACTTTGGAACACAGCACTACTGCCAACCCCAGTTAGAAGATCCGCTGACTAATCTGGGCAGCCAAACTGGATGTGTATGGCCGCAACTTGCCGTGAGTTTTGCAGTGAGAAGTCAGTCCTAGCCCGGCCAGTAGTGTGGCATCATAGCGGGTGTTTCAGTGCGGCGGGGCCGATCGTTACCCAAAGAACCCGCTTGTCCACTGGAAATGTTGAACGACTGACGACACTTGTGTTCAAGATAATCAGCGTGGAATCGGCAGGATATCACACACCAATGCCTTAGGCGTCAGTCCTGGGTTCAAACTACCTGCCTCAGCCACTATTCTGTATGCCTGCCACCCGGGCCTGAGTGCCACAACATCTGCTGATAGTTTCTCCATCTGCTACCACCGTCTTTACCAGGGACTGGTATTGCCACCCACCTCAACACTCTGTTCATTGGCCCCTCTATGATGGCTCATGCTGCTGCTGCTGATGCTGTTGCCGTGACATCCACACAGATTCAATGTGCCACACACTGCGGCCGTGGTACTGTTTTGGCCACTCCCAGAATGTCATATTGCCACTCTCTGACCTCAATGCTGATGCTCCTGATCCATCACCATCCACTCTCTGTATTGAGCCACTGGCCTACCCTCATGCTGCTGCCGGCCGTGAACCTCCCGCTCTCAGTCATTGTGCCCGCCCCCCCCTAATCCTGTGCCTAATACTGATATGCCACCTGCAGAATGTCATTTGGCCACTCACCAAGACCACATGCTGATGCGTGCTGTGACATCCTGTCTGTCCCTCCCACAACAGTGTCATTGTGCCACTGTCCCTGACCTCATGCTTGCTGTGCGTGGCTGCTTCCGATGCCCTCCACACTGTGGCCCTACTCCTGTTTTTGCCACCTTCCAGAATTTTTCATTTGCCACTGTCTTGACCTCATGCTGCTGACGTGGATGCTTCCGTGCCCTCCACACTGTGTCATTGTGCCACTGTCTGACCTTATGCTGCTATGCAGTTCTCTCTGCCGTGCCTCCACACTGTTTCATTGTAACCACTTCTTTGGCCTACTCTTTTTTGCCGAGCTCCATAATTTTGCATTGTGCCACAGCCTGACCTCATGCTGCTGCCACCCTGACCACCACACTGGTGTCATTGTGCCCAACTCTGCGGCCTGGTACTGTTTTGCACTTTCCAAATGTACATTGTGCCACTGTCTGACCTCATGCTGCTGTGGCTGGCCGCCGTCACCTCGCTCTCTCTGTCACTAATGTTGCCATCCCCCCCCCATGAGCTCTCAGTTTTGTAATATTCCAGCTTTGCTGCCATGATTTATCAGGCTACGTTCCGTGCTTCAGTTTTTTGGTCAGTTTTTTTGCCCCATAAAGTTGCCCAAGGGCATTTAATAGTGAACCGATTTCTAAGAGCGGCGGGGACAGTCCGAGTGCGGTTTCAAACTAAAACACAACATTTATGAAGACCCAAACCAACTCCCCTCTGCAAATTTTTAAGCATTGCACATCGTTGCTACAGCACCCTAGCAGGCTCTGGGCAGCCTGAATAGCAGTTTTTTTAACGTGAAACTGTGCCGTGAAGTAAATTCGGTCACCCGAACGAATTTTGGTCGTGAAAATATCGGCGAAGTGACCGAACCGAATTTTTTGAGAAATTTTGCCCATCTCAAGATTGATAGTGAACAGATCTGTGCTAAGTCCAATGGAGAGAAGTTGACTTCACGGATAACTCTGCATATTTTGCTCGACATAAGTTTCAAAGTCCCAAACTAGGTTTAAGTAAACCCATATTAAACGCCGTTGAAAAGAGGATTTGTGAGCTTTATAGTGTTCCAATGATAAATCCATGTGTACCAGGAATAAGCATACAACCGGTTGATAAAATTCTCCACAGATTCAGTAGACTCAGAGAAGAAGTTGTAGATATTCCCTGAGATTCATCCAAGCAGCATCTCTTTCCCCTAGAATGAAACTACGGCAGAACTCTTCCCCTGGGTGAGTTAAGCACTGATGTCCCACAACAGGTGTCTTCTTGTATAGCTAAATTGATGATAGGCCAAAAGAAATCCCCAGCCTTAGGTGATGCTGGCAACATGTATAATCATTCCAAAGGCAGAATAGTCATTTCTGTAATCTGGCTAGAAGCCACGAAAAATGCCATAAAGGTTTTTTTTCTAAGGCTACCTGGCATTTGTGTCAGTAGATTTATAGGAACTTGTTACGGGTTGTGGTAAAAGTTAGGCACGTAGATTGGTTGACCAGGGCGTAATTGTGGCTGGGTGCAGAAGAAGCGAAGGTAGAACCGACAGAGAAAATGATCCAGTAGGCTGAGGAATTTAATGGTGGTGTGGAGGTGGTGCTGCCGAAGGTGGGGGTAAGTCAATGAATGAGTCTGATCTGGTGTGTGAGAGGGAATGTGGGTGTTCTGAGTATGTGGTTCTCTTCCTACGAGCAGCACAGATCTGTGTGCTGTGGAGCAATATAAAAATACTGAGTCCTTTAATTGGATTGCAGATGTGGTCCAGCATCCTTGGTTAATGGCAACTTGTCACCTTCCCCTCTTCCACTCCGTTACACGAAAGTCAAAATAGCGGCTATAAGGAGGAAGGTGCCCTGTAGGAAAGCCCGTGAGCAAAGGGTAAGTGGTTGCGGTGTGCTGTGGTTGGTGTTTGTTTGTGATGTTTTGCATGTGTGCTGGACAAAGACGTTATCACACGACAGTTTGCATATCGATGTTTACATTAGTATTAACATGAGTGTAATTGCCACGTAGGAAGAGGTGGGAAAGTAGGAACTTTAATAGGTGGACCAATGGCCGCTGTTCAACTTCAACCGGAAACTTCCGGTTCTTTGGTTGTTAAGGACACAAATATGGCCACAGGAAGTGCAAGAGGTGCGGGGATATGAGTTTGCCTTGTCGGATACAGAGAATGTTTTGACTTCATAAAAATGCTACAGAAAATTATGGCGGTATCTAGGTCACTGGAGCTGGTGAAGGGAAGAAAACTCTGAGAGGTGCAGTAGTTGAGGTAATACAAGTGTGGATTAGTGTTGTATGTTCCCTCCACAATCTAACGCAACTTTCGCGTTAATGGAATTTGATGACGGACAGTTCCCCCAACAATGAAAGTCGCCATCTTGGAATGGCGACAGCTCACACTTTATACATAAGCATTCCTCAACATCCTCCTTATTTTTTACATTCAAGTTTCAATGTAATTATGCCTTTGCCAAGACAATCCGTTATTTTCTTTCAGTGCCTGTCTCCCACAAACTAGCGTAATTTCAGTGATTTATCACGTTACACAGAAGTTTATCAATAACTTATCCTCTCAAGACTCATAAATAATTTTTACTAATTTTTCTCAACTACTCGTCTGCACCCTTTGACTGATCGCTAAAAACTTTCATTATACTCCTTGAGCTGAGGGGAGAAAAATGTGCCCGCAGCGGCGCTACAAACCCCCCTTAAATAATGCTGTTGAATCAAAGCCAAGGTTCTACCTCTGCAAGTTGAGTCGGGCACTCCCAGGACCGTTCAGCAGTCAGATGGTAAGGCGTCAGCCCCCCTCCGGATAGTCCTCGGGCGTTTGAGAGCACGGCACCACTGTCAAGATGATTAAATCAGGTGTGGAAATTATCTTTGTTCCACTCCTTATCCAATTAAATACCTCCTCCAAATTATATTTTTAAATTTTGCTCCCGCGCAGCCAGAGCTCGAGGAAATAATGACGACACCTTTCCTTTTCAGGACATGAATCTGATTTAATCACAGTAAATTACATTCCAATAGAACTTTTTTTAATCACATGACTATTTTATCACTACATAAATTGGTTAATTGGCAGTCACTAAGAGACAAGTTATAATTTGCATGTACGTATGAAGCATTAGCTGATATGACACATTCGCAACTCTCCTCTGAAATTATCTGGGGGAAGGAGGAAGTCCTTGATTTTCTTGCTTCTAGCAGACAATGCATCTGTCTCAAGTAAAGCTGTGTGAGAGATATCTGATACTTCGATAAGAATGTATAGCAGTAAAAACAGTTTAACAAACTATCTGATGAGCTTAATAAGAATGTAATGATGAAACAACCTTTTGATGTTTTTTCCTTAAATTACCAACTTAACACTTTGACTTAAGAGCGCCTTGACTTAAGATTGTTTTGAGATAAGAGCAGTAGCTTGCTCCATTTTTTGCTTTGACTTAAGAGTGAATTTTTGAGTTAAGTGTGAAGGAGAGTAGACAGGCATTTCAGCAGCTCCTCCGCAAAAGCTCCTGATCTATAGACATCCGGAATAAACCAGTTTATTTATTCCAATCTCTTTTTTTATACTGTATACAGTATATTTATACAGTATATTTATACAGTGTAAATGTTTGTTTATAACCATGAAAAAAAATTCTTGTAGTTTTGGACTGCGTGGAACAAATTAATGACATTTCAATTAATTTCTATGGGAAAATTTACTTTGACATAAGAGCAATGTGAGTTAAAGGGGTTGTCTCACTACATTGCTTCATCTTACCTCAGTCCTGTTTTCTTGGTTTAATTTTGAATTCAGGGGTGTGTTTACTGGCTTCTATTAGGCTACAATAGAAGCCAGGTCTGTAGCTACAGCAACCAATGCTGGCAGCCTATCAGAATACATCAAAATAGGTCTGTAGCTATAGCGACCTGAGGAGCTGATACAGATAATACAAGAGGGGATACCTAGGAATAGGTAGGACACTGTTAATGGTCACATATTGCAAAGTGACTTGTTTTTGCAAGATCTTTAGCATAAAAAGCAATCCTTGTAGCAAGACAACCCGTTTAAGAGCAAGGTCACAGAGCAAATTAAACTCTTATCTCAAGGTACCAGTGTACTATTACTATTATGTTTGAGGAACTCTTTGGTTTGTTAGAGTTTATACTTTAGTTAATATGTAACATAATTTCATATATAAGAGTTGTTTTGCCTTCTAATAGCTGAAAAGAAATGGTTAATTTCGTCAATGTATCAATATTGTCTTTGAAAACTATAATTGCATTCTATCTATTTAACGTTGCATGATAGAATTTGATTTCACCACTGAATTCAGAAGTCCAAAATTAGTTAAGTGCACCCACTGACAAACCAGATACAGAAAAAAGTTCAAATTTGTTGACTAGTGTTACTTAATAAGTATTTAAACAAGCTGACTACAAAGAATTTACAAAGCATATGTGTGACATATATCAATAATTGTATGATGATGGTACAGTTGACTTACATAGTAAAGGAAGTTAATTAATTTTAGACCAAAAACATTCCCCACCTAGCCCATATTTTTATATTTATGGGAGTTATTGAGACAGCCTGACACTTGTTTCTCCATTAAAAAGTTGTATTGAATAGCATTCAGAATTTCTGGGAGGGAGAAGATAGCTTTTCCAAAATATGGCTAGGTGTGATCTGGCTACAAAGAGATTAAGTGAGATATTGGTTGCATCTCCAACAGAGATTAGAGTGGTTTGGAAACATATTTGCAAGGCGTAAAGAAGTCAAATACCATATCTAGAGTAATTTTCTGGATGCTTCCAAATGGTTTATACACTTAGATACTTTAACCACTCACATCCACAGCCAGTTTTGACCTTCCTGACAAAGCCCCATTTTTTAAATCTGACATGTGTCTTAACTTTTTGACACTTTTACCTATCCATGTGTTTCAGAGATTGTTTTCTCATGACACATTGTGCTTTAAGTTAGTAAGAAATTTTAGTCCATAGAGTCCTAATTCATTTGCAAAAAATATGTAATATTTTTTAAACTTCAAAAATTTCTGCATGTAAGACAGATAGTTATTCCACTTAAATAGCATCTAACATATGTCTACTGTAGGTTGGCATCATTTTTTAAATGTCTTTTTTAACGACATTGGGAGGCTTAGAAATTTAGTAGTAATTTTCACATTTTCAAGAAAATTTGCAATATACATTTTTTAGGAACCAGTCCTGTTCTGACGTGGCTTTGATTGGCCTGTATGTTAGATACCCGCATAAATGACTTTATCTAAGAAACTACACCATTTAAATTATTCAAAACAGCATTTAGGAAGTTTATTAACCCATTAGGTGTTTCATAGGAATTAAAGCAAAGTGGAGGTGAAATTTCAACATTTCACTTTTTTTGCAGATTTTTTAATTTTTATCCATTATTCACAAGAAGAACACGGTAGATGTGAGCAGGGAAATGCAACTTAATATTTATTGTGAGGTGTTTTGAACAAAATACAGCAATCCCGGTAGTGTTTTTTATTTTTTAAAACAGTCAGCGTGCGGTATAAATGACATAAATGACAGGTCAATATGATTACAGTGATACCCAATTTGTATTTTTTTTATGTTTAACTGCTTTTACACAACAAAAACACCTTTATTCAAAAAGAAAAACACGTTTTTGAATCGCCATAGTGTGAGAGCCATAACTTTTTTATTTTTCTATATACGGAAATATGTTAGGGCTTGATTGTTGCGGGATGAGTCAAAGTTTTTATTAGTATCATTTTTGGGGGGATAAGGCTTTTTGATCAGTTTTAAATCCGTTATTTGGAAGGCAGAGTCAAGAAACAGCGTTCAAGGTGCAGTATACATCACAACTTAGTTTTACTCTGTGGGTCGATAGAATTATGGCGATACACAATTTATATAGTTTTTTTTAATGTTGAAGCGCTTTAAGAAACAAAAAGTGATTTTATTGTGTAAAACAATATTTATGCATCGCTGTCTTCTGATAGCCATAACTTTTTCATTTCTCTGTATATAGAGCTGTGTAAAGACTTTTTTTGTGGGGGGAACTGACGTTTTAATTGGTACAACTTTGGTATTTCTATGAGTTTTTGATCGCATTTTATTCCATTTTATTTGCTGTGGGATGAACAAAAATTGCAATTCTTTGAATTTTTTTTTAACGCCGTTCACTTTACTAGCGTTAATTAACATGACATATTGGTTTTGGTTTCAGTATAATACTAAAACCACTCAACATTTTATAATAAGCTATTCATCTAAAACATTAATAAATTTATTAGTAAAAACTTCTATAATTTCTATAAACACCCATTTTATACTAAAAAAAACTGCTTTTATATCATTCATATATAATATACAACATGTATAAAAAGTGATTTATAAGATTAAACACATGTAAAATGCTGGAAGCACCCTCCATTGGGTTTCATCTGAAACACATGTAAAATGCTGAAAGCGCCCTCTATTGGGCTTCATCTGAAACACATGTAAAATGCTGGAAGTGCCCTCTATTGGGCTTCATCTGAAACACATGTAAAATGCTGGAAGTGCCCTCTATTGGGCTTCATCTGAAACACATATAAAATGCTGGAAGCACCTTCTATTGGGGTTCATCTGAAGCACATGTAAAATTCAGGAAGCGCCCTCTATTGGGCTTCATCTGAAACACATGTAAAATGCTGGAAGCTCCCTCTATTGGGCTTCATCTGAAGCACATTTAAAATGCTGATAGCGCCCTCTATTTGGCTTTCTGAAACACGTGTAAAATGCTGGAAGCATTTACTGTGTATATATATTGAAAATATATATCCAAACTCCATCTGAAAAACGCAACCATAAAAGCATCTGCAGCTGCGTTTTTGGATACGTTTTTTGGATGCAGTTTGGATGCAGTTTCTCTTCTGGCAAAAAACGGATCAAAAAACAGATCCAAAACGTTGTGAGAACATACCCTTATATGTATCGCCAGTTAACCCTATCAAACGCCTTCTCAGAGTCTAATGAGATGAAGGCAACATCAGAGTCATAAGTGCTAGTGATTTAAATAAGATCAAGTAGTCTATGGCTTGCATCCCTGGCCTGCCTACCCTGCACAAAACTGGTTTGATCATTAAGGACTAAGTTAAGGCAGGAGACTAAGGCCATGTTCACACGGCTTAAAATGGGCCGTATTTCGGTCCATAATTACACGCCGACGTGCGCAAATTACGGGCTGAAAACGGCCCATTAATTCCGGTAATTCACAGTTCTCATAGAAAACTATGGATTACGTCTCCTCTCCCTGCTCGGCGAATCTGCCGGGCGGGTATATAAGTGATATGTGAATTACCATCGGCGTATAGGCGCCGCTGGTAATGCAAGTCTATGGGCCGGCGAAGTGCCGGCCCCCCGCTCACTCCCCCGCTCCCGCCCCCATCCACACGGCGTAATTGCGGGGTGTAATTACGTCCCGCAGTTAAGCCGTGTGAACATAGCCTAAGATCTTCGCATATATTTTATTTTAATTATTTAATAACGAAATAGTCCTGCAATTGATCATTTTGCCCGTGGCTTTACCAGGCCTTGGGATCGTAGTTATGATAGCGTGTAGAAGTTCTTTCGGAGGTTTTGAGGTATTTGCAATATTATTGAAGATGTCTGTCATGTAAGGAGAAAGGATATCGGAATATAAACGGTAATACTCATTCATTAGTCCACAGGACCCGGTGCCTTATTGAGTTTGCTGTATTTTATAGCCAACTGGACCTCAGATATTGTGAAAAGTGCATTTAATTTGGTTAGCTGTGATATATCTAGTTTAGGAAGTGCTACAGAAGAAGGAAAGCAATTGATTTCTTTCTCTGAGGGAGCAAGAAAGTTGCCTTCAGAATCTACATTGTATAGTTTGGATAAAACCCCGCACACTGGTTAGCAATGTCAGATGGATTTATAATTTTAGTTCCAGAGGCAGAAGTTAAATGAGAAATTCTAGTTCGAGCGTGCTGAAATTTTATTTATCTAGCTAATAATTTTGAAGGTCTATCACCTTGTATATAATATTGCCATTTCATCTTGGAGAGATTCTTCTTGTATATGTGAAGATAGAGAAGGTGTAAGTCATTTTGTCATTTTGCTAGGTGTTTTTTATTGTCTAAGGAAGGATTGGATTTGAAATTAGGGCCACATGTATGAACCTGTTTTGGTCTAAAACTCACTTTTTTGCCCATAGGTTACTATGGGAAAAAGAGTGAGGTTTAGACCTTAACAGTTTCATACATGTGGCCGTTAGTGTCAGCTAATTGTAATTTAATTAGTAGGTCATTAAGGAAGGACTGGTATTGTTTTTTGCATTTGCTCGCTAATTGGATGAAAACACCCCAGATAAAAGCCATATGTGCACACCACAAGGTGGTCTGAGAAGGGACAGAATTTTCATTAGTACAGAGGTATTGTGAAACATGAGTTCTATGGAGTTTTATATTATCGGAAGATTTAAGTAAAAGTCGTTTAACCTCCATAATCGAGGTCGGGAGGAAGATAAAGAGGATTCAAGGGATATGTCAACAGGAGCATTGTCTGACCACGTAATAAGTCTGATATGAAATATCAATAAGAAATTATTTGTTCAAGTATGATTTTATCTATTAGGAAAAGGTCAATACGGGAATGAGCTGAAAGACGGTGAGAGAAGAAAGTGTAATCTTTTTCAGTAGTGTGTAGATACCTCCACACATCATGTAGGTCCTCGTCAAGCAAGAGATTCTGCAGGTCAGCTACTAAACTTTCCCTCGGTCTAGATCTATCTATCTCATTATTAACTGCAGCATTAAAGTCACCACAGACCACGAGTCCACCTCTTCCAACATCCTTCACTTTCAATATGGTTTTCCTAATAAAATAAATCTGTTTGTTGTTTGGTGCATATAGGACTGTAAGAGCATAAGGTTTCAAGTTTATCTCACACACGAGGATAACAAAGCGGCCAGAGGGATCTCTAATTGAGTGGTTGAGCTGGAAGGACACGGAGTTTCTAATCGGGATGGCAGTGCCCACTTTCTTTTCAGTAGAGTGGGATTGAAAGATGTGAGGAAAGTATCTGTTGTGTAAGTGGTGTGCATCAAATAGTAATAGGTGCGTTTCCTGAAGGCAAACTGTATCAGAACCTGATTTAATAGCGTCCTTCCACATAAGAGAACGTTTAAAAGGGGAGTTTAACCCCTCACATTGTTGGAAAGAATTTCTAGTGCCATGTGTGAGCTTTTACAGCTCTGGGATCTTGGCACACGTTTTTATCTTCAGGCAGAGATAGAACTTCGGGTGTAAATACAGGTCCTCTGTATTTTTATTAAATTGTAACTCAGATATGAAAACGAGTGCAAGGCATGCACAACATAAATAAAACAAAAACCTGCTCATCTGAGCTCTAAGGCTATGTTCACACGGCTTATTCTGGAACATATTTCAGCCCATAATTCGCGCCATACTGCGTGAATTACGGGCTGAAACGTCCCAGTCATTACGGTAATCCAAGGTACTCATAGAGAACTATGGATTACGTCTCCTCTCCCTGCTCGGACAATACGCCGAGCGAGGAGAGAAGTGACATGTCAATTATTCACAGCGAATAATGAATGTCTATGGGGTCGGCGGGCTACCCCCGCCCTGCTCCTGTACACACGGCGTAATTGCGGGGCGAAATACGTCCTGCAATTAAGCCGTGTGAACATAGCCTAACAGAACAATACTCACTATCACTTTGTAAGTACCTCAGCACTAGGTGTGACAGACCTGCTGGTTCCACAGCATGTCTCCTCTCCAGACTCAAAGGTAGTCTGGGGTTGTAGCCACCTCTAGTCAGCTTACCTGTTGAGTTATATATACCAGGAAAATCCTGGAGTGGAACATGGGGAGTAAGCACCCACCCTGCTCTAGTCTTACTCCCAGTGAAAGGTGAACCTAGGAATGGCTGGTAGTCATACTAACACACTAAACGTATGTTGACAGCCTGTACTGTCGACACCTGTATAATTTTGGCCTTTCATTCCACCAAGGCTCCTTACCTTGGTGGCATGTGTCTGGACTTCTGAAGGTGCATGCAAGGACCCTGGCTGGGATATATACTCCGTTATATACCCTTCCTGCTGTTGCCACCTTACACATGGAAAAAGTGCAGAGAAAACAGGTAAGCAGATATTGATACAGTCACCCCAAAAGCATATCAATATAACATGAGATACAACGCTGGAAAGTGTAATTACACTTTGGATGATGGTTATAGAAACCCATTTAGCTGCATATTTTCTTGTACTCATATAAAAGGGTTGACTGCAATGGGCAACCCTTTCCTGTTAGAAGAGTGTTTCTCAACTCCAGTCCTTAAGACGCACCAAGAGGTCACGTTTTCAGGATTTCTCCAGTATTGCACAGGTGATATAATTATGGTCAGTGCATTCTGCACAGGTGATATAATTATTATTATCAGTGCATTCTGTGGGTGATTATGAAAACATGAACTGTTGGTGGGTCTTGAGGACTGGAGTTGAGAAACACTGTGTTAGAAGGTTCCCAGACAACAAGTTGATTTGGCTGCAGAACTACCACAAGAAGAGTAAGGCTATGTTCACCCGGCTTAATTGCGGGCACATATTTCGCCCACAATTACGCCGTGTGTACGGGGGCGGGAGCATGGTGAGACTGGCAGCCCGCCGGCCCCATAGACATTCGTTATTCTGGCGCGAAATACGCCGTGAATAATTGACATGTCACTTCTCTCCCCGCTCGTCGTATTGTGCGAGAAGGGAGAGGAGCTGTAATCCATAGTTCTCTATGAGAACTGTGGATTACCGTAATGACTTGGACGTATCTCGGCCCGTATGTCACGCAGTATGGCGTGAAATACGGGCCAAGATACGGCCCAAAATAAGCCGTGTGAACATGGCCTAATAGGTAACGTCACACATGTGCCACTGACATGAATGTGCTGTTCATGTAATCTATGGTCTGTGTAGCTATTCTTTGTAGCCACACTATGGAGAGATTTGCATGTATTTTCCTGTATGTATTATGTAGAAACAAAATATTCTGCAATTGACTTTATTCCAATCGTTGTCCATTCTTCTTCTGCAGATTGCATATAGTACAATACACTGCAAACTGCTGAATGTCATTCAGTCATATAGCAGCAGCCAGCTTCCTGTCAAGGAAGCCTTCAGTCACTCTTCTCATAAGCACATATCAAAGTCAGATGAAGTCAAATTTTGGCTTAAATGCATGTTCACCAGAGAAGAATAGGATAGAGCAGTGTAAAGTGATACACACAAGCTTCAGAACAAAAATGGTTGTACTGAAAACTAATTGAAGAAATGTTTTCCTGCACATATTATATTCAGTGCACTAACAAAATATATGCACAGGTGTCCATTGCTGTTAAGAGACCCACTCCTATTAACTTCCTGAGAGCATTTAAAATATTTTTTAATTAATAAAAACTCTTTAATTTATTTGCTCCCTAATTTTCTTTCGCTTTCAATTCTATGTTACATAGTTACATAGTTTGTTGGGCCGAAAAAAGACAAATGTCCATCCAGTTCAGCCTATTTTGCTAAAGTGTTGATCCAGAGGAAGGAAAAAACCCCCCCCCCCCCCCCCAGAGAGCAGCAATTTTCCTCATTTAGGGAAAAAAATTCCTTCCCGGGGCTCCAACTGGCAATCAAAGTCATAAACCCAAAGGAGAGAGTAGGGACCAGGGTCACCGCAGGGATTTGGGCGTAGCCTATGCCGAGGAGCAGAGTCAAGGGGGCCCCTTTGTCTTCACCGGCGCTCGTTAAAGCGGGAAAAGGCCCAGCGCAGGGAAACCCCCCCGGGCCCCTCCCCTCCGTAGGCCCCAGGGGTTACGCCGAAGTGATATTCTTTGGATCGGGCCCGGAAACACAGAGAGGCACCACAGGATAACGGGCCGCGGGGGTTGGGGAACGAATCACAGAAGAGATAGGAGGAAGCAAAGGGGATGCGATATGAAAAACGTAGGAAGATTTTAAGATTTTAACGGGAACCCAAACAAAAGGTAAGGACACCAACAACGGGGTGCAGAGAGCAGGAAGTGGCACCCTTTAAAAAGCTTCTGAGGAAGGGATTGGAGGAGCAATATTACCTGTTGCGCGCGGGGCCTTTAAATGCAGGGAACTGCCCTGCGCGTACCCCGGGGAGGAAAAAGCAGAGATGCGCCCCTGGGGGGCAAAGCAGGGCGGGCAGTGAGCAAACAGCACCCGGCGCAGCGTGGAAAAAACAGCAGCCGGGTAAGGGAGGTGCTTGGGCCCTGGATTAAACGCAGCATAACCCTTTACAGTCCCCCCCCCCCCTTCCCTTAGAGCCCTCCCCCCTCGGAAAAGGCTGTAAAAATTTTGGATGACTTAGGAGCATTGCATTTTTTTGAGCCCCCCGGATCTTTCTTCAGGCCCAAACCCCTTTCCCAACAATGGATAATATATTTTACCTTGGAGTGCCATATCCAATCTCATTCACCTCATAGGTTCTCGGCACGGGGGGGTTTGTGGGGCCCCAGGGGGGGGGGGGGGTTTTTTGGGGTGGGGGGGGAAAAAATTGTAGGATACCGGGTTATCCGTTGTAGGGGTTGAAAAGGACCAAGGTAGCGTGGAGCAAACTTCAAGTTGGCCCCAAAGGATGTGCTTGGGGGACCCAAAATTTATCTCCAGTGAAAACAGGAGGTGCTCTCCCCCTCCGCCTGATCCGCTTTTTTTTAAATTGGGAGAAGCTTGAAGCAGGGTTTTTACGGGCAAGCTGCCCTATTTGTAGAAAGTCGGTATTTTGGGCCCTTGGTGCTGGAACTTTTCCCAGGGGAAAACGAGAGGGCAGAAAAAAGGATTGCCTGAAAACCCTTGAAAAGGAGACTTCAGGAGGATTTGCTGGATATTATTGACCGAACCAGCCCAGGGTAGTAGAGCCCCCCCAGCAATTGAGGGGGGGAAGCAAACTGGCGCGAAAATTTTACCATGGCTGGTTTTACTCTTCCACTTTACCATTGGACTTGGGGGATAGGCGACGAAAGTCCATTTTAAATTTTCGAAGGGGCAATGGCCGCCCGAAACAGAGGGTTTAAACTGGACTCCTCTATCCGAAACAATGTTGGCAGGCATCCCGTGCAGACGAAAGATGTGTTTCACGAACAGGGTGGCCAACTGCGAAGCCGATGGAAGACCTGGCAGCGGTGTGAAATGCGCCATTTTGGAAAAACGGTCCACCACGACCCTGATGACTGAACACCCCTCAGAGGGTGGAAGGTCCATAACAAAGTCCATAGCAATGTGGGTCTAAGGTGCTTCTGGTACTGGAAGTGGTAACAGGAAACCAGCAAGTCACAGCCGGCAGCTCTTATTTTGTGCGCAGTTGGGACAAGCGGCCACAAAGTCTTTAATGTCCTGCGCGAGGGAGGGCCACCAGTAATGCCAGGGTATCAGATCAAGGGACTTGCGATATCTTGGGTGACCGGCAATCTGAGATGCATGGCCTAAGGCCAGGATTCACCTCCTTAGTGCGGAGCGCACAAAGGTCCTACCGGGAGGGATCTCGCGCAGCTTTATGCCCTCAAGGACAAGACGACCAGGAGGGACAAGAAACTGAGGATCTGGCGCAGAATCGGCGGCATCAGAGTCCCTGGATAATGCGTCTGCCTTGACATTCTTGGCAGCCGGTCGGAAGTGCAGGTTGAAGTTGAAGCGTGAGAAGAATAAGAACCAAAGGGCCTGGCGAGGATTCAAGCGACGAGCAGTCTGCAGATACAGGAGGTTTTTATGGTCCGTGTAAATGGTAATCGGGTGAAGGGCACCCTCCAAAAGGTGTCGCCATTCCTCCAGGGCCAGTTTAATGGCCAGAAGTTCTCTGTCCCCGACAGCATAGTTCTTTTCAGTTGGAGAAAAGGTACGAGAGAAAAACCCACAGGAAACAAACTTGTCCTTGGAGGACTTCTGGAGAAGGACAGCCCCGGCACCGACTGAGGAAGCATCAACTTCAAGGTAGAAAGCTTTCTCCATATCCGGGCGATGGAGTACAGGGGCAGAAGCAAACGTAGATTTCAGTTGGGTAAAGGCGTCTTCTGCTTCGGAGGTCCATAAGCGAGGATTACTACCCTTCTTGGTTAGAGAGACGATAGGCGCCACCAGAGTAGAAAAGTGCGGAATAAATTGGCGATAATAATTTGCAAAGCCAATGAAGCGCTGGATAGCTTGTAGGCCGATGGGACATGGCCTGTTAAGCACCGCTGATAGCTTCTCTGGGTCCATCAGGAGACCTTGCGAAGAGACAATGTATCCCAGGAAGGGCAAACTGGATCGCTCGAATAAACACTTTTCCAATTTGGCATAGAGGTGATTGCGCCGAAGGCGGGTGAGGACCTGACGGACATGAGACTGATGAGACTTAAGATCCGGGGAGTAGATAAGAATGTCATCTAGATAAACCAGAACACAGTCATATAGCAGATCACGAAAGATGTCATTTACACACTCTTGAAAGACAGCCGGAGCGTTGCAAAGTCCAAATGGCATGACCAAATATTCAAAATGGCCGTCACGGGTGTTAAATGCGGTCTTCCATTCATCCCCCCGGCGGACACGGATTAGGTTGTAGGCGCCCCGGAGATCCAGTTTAGAGAAGACAGTGGCTACCCAGATTCTGTCAAATAGTTCAGAAATTTGCGGCAATGGGTAGCAGTTCTTGATGGTGATCTTGTTAAGACCCCGATAATCAATACAAGGTTGCAGAGATCCATCCTTCTTTTCGACAAAGAAAAATCCTGCCCCCATGAGCGAGGATGATTTGCGAATGAAGCCTTTTGCAAGGTTCTCCTTTATGTATGCCGACATCGCTTCAGTTTAAGGACGAGACAGCAGATGTACCCTATTGCGAGGAGGGGAGGTGCCGGGCTGAAGCTCGATAGGGCAATTGTAGGACCTGTTAGGTGGCAGTTGCTCAGCTTGTTTCTTGCAGAAAACATCAGCAAATTCTTTGTAGGGCACTGGGAGTCCAGGGAGAGAATGAACTGCTGGCTGCAGATTTGACAAACCCACAAGACGAGGAGGAGGCGAAAATGC
Organism: Phyllomedusa bahiana; assembly: GCA_025379985.1. Classification (NCBI taxonomy): domain Eukaryota; kingdom Metazoa; phylum Chordata; class Amphibia; order Anura; family Hylidae; genus Phyllomedusa; species Phyllomedusa bahiana. Next base: position 168,872 of record JAODAL010002691.1, on the reverse strand, counting down.
GATGCAAGAGGAGTGACACCGGTTGCTTCAGCGTAGTATTTCACCGGTGTTCCAGTCAAGATGAGGACTATGCCTGCATAGCTAGGGGAGTCCCAGGAGGAGCGAACTAGAGGAGCAGGGTAGGACCAGGAAGGAGATCTTTTCCTGATGAAGAACTCCCACGCGCAGGGTGAGAGGTAGAGTGCGATGACGGATGACACACGAGAGAACCTGCCCATTCACAGAAGAAACAGAGTGGCTGAGCCAAGTGTACCACTGGCAGCTGGAACTTGGAGATCAAAGAAGGATGGATGAAGTTTCCTGCCGACCCAGAGTCCACAAAGGCGGCCACTTGAAGACTGGAACCAGAAGGCAGGATTAAGCTGACCGGCATGGTCAGGGATGGAGAGGTAGCTTCCTCACCCAGGTTCGCCTATACCACGAAACCTAGGCTCTGGAGTTTCTCGGACGGATCGGGCAGTCTCTCAGAAGATGCTCAGACGTGCCACAGTAGAGACACACTACGTGGAAATCCCTAAAGAAGCATTTATGCTATCTATCACACATGAAAAAACTTTGAGACTCTCGGTTCACATATTTTGATCAAAAGATGTTTAAGCTGCCCACGACTTTCAACGTGACTAAAAATCGGGCAGTCCAAAATCCTATCTTTACCTCTCAATCGAGCCAATCAGGCCTCCCCGCTGGGTCAAAGTTTTCCATTTTTTCGAGGAAAAATAAAACACCATTTTTTACTCCTCAAATGTGTCTTTGACAGCCTGTGAGAGTGGGCGGGGCCCAGAAACACAAAATGAAGCACCCCCTGGCCTTTCCATTGAGGTTAAAATAATGACTCCCAAGATAACGTAGGGTTTCTGCCACAAACATTTTTGAAAAACGTGAACCGGGTCCAAAGGTTACCATGTATTAAAGATAGCAAAATGCCGAGGATTTCCACAAGGGATTCCCTTGGAGAAATCCCTGGGGCTTTTGCATGTAATTCATACCAAAAAACAGGGGTCACCAGGTTTCCATATTTTTTCAAAAAGTTTTTGGTGCAGATTTAACTTTAAAGGGGAATCCTTCTATCTTTTAACCTAAATGGAATAGGAGGGTGCCTTCCATTTTGTGAGTCCCCCCAACTCTCAAGGCTGTTTTTTAATGACAGCTTTGAGGTGGGGACTAAACCAAAAAATGGAGCCCCCTTTGACCAGCGGGAGGCCTGATTGGCTCGATTGAGAGGTAAAGATAGGTAGGACTGCCCGATTTGAGATCACGTTGAAAGTCGGGGGCAGCTTAAAACATCTTTTGATCAAAATATGTGAACCGAGAGTCTCAAAGTTTTTTCATGTATGATAGATAGAATAAATGCTTCTTTAGGGATTCCACGTAGTGTATTGCATTTTTTGCAGAAATGTCCCGCTGGCGGCCCGGTCTGTGTGCGTACATGTATAATTACATGTGTGCCGCAGCCCTGCCAGGGGCACCCGGGTTTTGCATACGTTTTTTCAGAAATGTTTTTGTGTGCAGAAACATTCGTTATACTTGGTGTACATTGATTTTAACCTAAATGGAAAGGAAGGGGTGTTTTCCATTTTGTGTTTCTGTCCCCGCCCACTCTCACAGGCTGTCATAAGAAGGGCAGCTTTGCAGGTTGGGTGTTTTTTTTATTTTTTCCTCTGAATAATGGAGGTGGGTTGACCAGCGGGAGGCCTGATTGGCTCGAATTGAGAGGTAAAGATAGGATAGGACTGCCCGATTTGAGATCACGTTGAAAGTCGTGGGCAGCTTAAACATCTTTTGATCAAAATATGTGAACCGAGAGTCTCAAAGTTTTTTCACAGTAGAGACACAGGCCCATATTCCTTTTGCGGCTCTTCTCTGCCTCTGAGAGATGGACTATGTCAACTTGCATTGGCTCTTCCCGGGAACCAGCGGATAGAGGTTGAATATGCCGTTGAAAAACAGGTGCCAAGTGAGGAACTCTACGGGGTCGGAGAGCTTCATGCTGCAAGCGAACCTCTTGTTGACGCTCTGCAAAACGGACGTCAATGCGGGTGGCTAGGGTGATGAGGTCATCCAGACTGGTGGGCAGGTCGCACCACGCTACTGTCCCACCGTAGAGTCGCCCTGTCAGAGCTAGAGAAGTGAGGAGGCATGGCCAGGTTCCTCAAAAATCTTATGGAGGGCTGCCAGGAAGTTAGTCAAGTTGGAGGTCAATGGCTCCCCTCGCTCCTATAGGGGAGTAACCAAAGCCAGCGCTTCACAAGAAAGCAGTGAGATAATAAATGCCACGTTTGCCCTGTCCATGGTGAACCTGTGGACCTCAAAATGAATCGTGCATTGATTCAGGAACCCACGGCAGGTCTTGGGGTCACCACTGTAGCCGGGAGGCAGCGGTAGGTGCAGAGAAGGGCTGCAGGGTATGGCAGGGCCGGCCACCGGAACATGGACTGGTAGGGCAGCTGGAGCCTCAGGAAGATGAGCCACCAGGTTCTGTAACATCATGAAGAGCTGTTCTTGACGAGCGCCCTGGCGTGTAATTTCTGCTACAAGGCTTTCGGCGTCAGGTAACACGGTTTCGGCGGGATCCATGGCCCAGTTGTACTGTCACGAACTCAATGGAGAGAGTAGTGGATCCACTGGTCACCGCAGGGAGTTGGCGAAGCCTACGCCGAGGAGCGGAATCTAAGGGGCCCCTTGTCTTTACCAGCGCCTGCCGCAAAGCGAGAAGGACTTAGCTGCAGGGTAACCCCCAGGTCACTACCCTTGACGTAGGCCCCATCGGCTACTGCCGAAGCGGTATGCACGGATCAGGCTGGAACACAGAGAGGCACCACAGGATGACTGGCAGGCGAGGTTTAACGAAGTCAGCAGAAGAGATATGCAGGAAGCAAATGGATGAAACGTAGGACTGACATAAGACATAGACAGGAACCAAATGCAAGGTAAGGACACCAACAACTGGGCGCAGAGAGCAGGAAGTGGTGCCCTTAAGAAGCTCCTGCAGGAATGGGATTGGAGCAGCAATATTACTTGTTGCATGCTGGCCTTTTAAATGCAGGGAACTGACATGCGCGCGCCCCTAGTGGGGAGGAAGATGCAGAGGTGCACACCTGCTGAGGAGGAAGCATGACAGGAGCAGGTGAGCAAACATCAGCCCTGGACGCAGCACGAGAATAAGCAGCAGCCAGGTAAGGGAGGTGCTTGCGGCCTGGGAGTCAGACCGCAGCACGAGCCGTTACACAGAATAAATTCCTGGATCAACGACCCCTCTCCAGATTCCTAATCACTATAACTTGTTATATTATTACACTCCAGAAATGCATCTAGACCCGTTTTCAACTCTGTTATTGAATTCACCATGACAAGTTCCTCTGGCAGAGAGTTCCACAGTTTTACTGCTCTTACAGTAAAGAATCCCTTTCTATGTTTATGTAGAAACTTTCTTTCCTCAAGACATAGAGGATGCCCCCTTGTTCTGGATACAGTCCTGGGTATAAATAAATCTTGAGAGAGATCTCTATATTTACCTTTAATATATTTAAACATATTTATTATGTCCCTCCGAAGCCGTCTTTTCTCTTAACTAAATAACCCCAATCTTGCTAATCTTTCTGGGTATTGTAGTCCACCCAGTCCTTTTATTATTTTTGTTGCCCGCCTTTGTACCTGTTCAAGCTCTACAATGTCTTTCCTGTGCACTGGTGCCCAAAACTGTACACAATATTCCATGTGTGGTCTAACCAGTGACTTGTATAATGGGAGAATAATGTTCTCATCATGTGCATCTATGCCCTTTTTAATACACCCCCATAATCCTATTTGCCTTGCCAGCTGCTGCCTGACACTGGCTGCTACAGTTAAGTTTACTGTCCACCAGGATTCCCAAGTCCTTCTGTGCATAATCTTGCTTTTATCCATGTTAAACCACATCTGTCAACTTATCCAGATCCCTTTGTAATAACACATTATCCTCTATTGTGTTGATTACTTTACAGAGCTTATTATCATCTGCAAAGATCGATATTCTACTGTGCAATCCATGGGTAAGATCATTAATGAAAATATTGAAGAGGATAGGGCCCAATACTGAGCCCTGTGGTGTCCCACTAGTAACAGGGATCCAGTCTGAGTATGTACCGTTAATTACCACCCTTTGTTTTCTATCACTGAGCCAGTTAAAATCGTATATGTAGCAATATTTATTACAAAACTATTTTCTTCTTTTTAGTGCTAGAGCTGCACGGACTGACCAATGCCCTTGCTACTCACTGGGCATCAAGTACAACAATCTTGCAGAATCTGCTGGGCTTTCAAATACAGTACAGAACCATGTGTGTGGTTCCTACTAGATACATAAATAACCCCGTGATAAAGGAACATGAAATACATGAGGTATTTTGCAATCTCAAAGTGACTATTAAAAGGTTATTTTGTTCTCACTGATTAGCTTTAAACACATTTGCAAATAAAGATTATTACTAAATACACTGCTGCACTGCTTTTGCTTCATTTCAGAGTTAGAGCAGTTCTTATCTCTTTGTTAACACAAGCTTCACTAGGTTATCGACCACCTCTCTTTGCTGTAACAGTGGTCGGGGTGATGGCGTTACACAGGAGCTTATGTATGTTTCTCACTAACAAACTTTAACCCTTTAGAGCTCTGTAGTCTTGTACTCTGTTATTGTGCCTTCATCACCAATGCCCCTCTATCAGGCACAACTAAGAAGAACATGATATGTCAGGAAGTAGGTGCTGTCACGGATCATGTCGCAGTCTGTGCCCTGGACTGCGGACATGCCCGTGCTTCTCCTGTGTCCTCTGTTGCGCTCCTGGTCCATGCTGCACCTCCTGTTGAGAACTGTAGGCATGGCCGGGTCCCTGCTGTGATTTCCTGGTACCTGCTGCTCTGAACTCCCAGCCTCACAAGCCTCCTCATTTTGTACTTGTCTACCTCACCAGGCACCTGCGTCTCCTCAAAATGAACCCATGAAGGTTAAGTGTGCTCATCTAACTCAGGAGGAATGCTCTCGCCAGCACAGTCTGAACCTGTGTCTATACTGTGGTGGTCCACCCAGCTGCACCCCGGAAACCCAAGTGCCAAGGTTATGTGGATGAGGTGACCCTGAGTAATGATGCATCTGTTCCCCGTCTGACCACACTGGTCACTCTTAGTCTTTTCTTCTGGTTCTACGTTCCAAGGTCCTTCTCTTCTGGACTCTGGCTCTTCTGAGAATTTCATTCATCTGTTTCTGCTGGAGAAGTTCTGCCAGCCTGCCTGTCTCCTGTCTGGAGGAACCCCTGCATTTCTCCTCCATCAATGGGGAGATTCTGAAGGAACCTGTCCAGTTTTTTACCAAGTCACTGTCTATCCAAGTCAGAAGTTCCCACAAGTAGGAAATCTCGTTTTATGTTGTGCAAAGTTCTTCTGCTTCTGGGTCTTCCATGGTTCCAGCTTCACGCTCCATACTATTCATGCTGCCTCAAGCCTGCCCACCTAGTGTTGTTCCACTCACCTGTGCAGTCTGAAGTCAAGAAGATTGTCTGGACTCTCAAGTTATCTCACCTCTCCCCCTGCCTACCGTTTCTCCTGTGCTTATTGTGGTCCCCCAAGTCCAGAAAGTTTCCCGCGTTGGCATGACCTCTTCTCTGAAGACAGTTCCTGGGATTCCGAGGTGGAGGTGGTTGTCCCATGTTCATTTTGGGGCAGTTACTTAGTCCGAATAGGGTGCTTAAGGGCAGGGGTACCATCACAAATCATGCCGCAGTCTGTTCCCTGGACCGTGGACATGCCTTTTCTGTGCCCTCTGTTGTGCTCCCATTCCATGCCACAGCTCCCATTGCGGACTGTGAGCATAGCCGGGTCCCTGCTGTGATTCCTCAGTACCTGCTGCTCTGAACTCACCTGTCCTCGCTCCTGTACCAGTCCGTTACCTACCTGGGTCCTGCTACTCATCTACGGCCACACCTGCTCTGACCCGTCACCTCTGTCTATACCCGGTGTCCTTCTCCTGTACTTCGGCTGACACCGCGAGTGGCCATGTCAGGTAGCGACCTGGAGTTTCCCTGCGGCGAAGTCAGTCCGGCCATGCAGTGGGCTCCGGTGAAGACCGGGGCCCTTCAGACTCCGCTTCCTGGCATGGTCTGCTATTATATCATGTATGCTTGCATTGATCACAGAGGATCCACAAATACCTGGCACCCACCATGTCAGTGTATACTAACAACACTGGTAGTTACAGGAGCCAGAACCAAAGTGAGAAGAACTCCACAGCTACTTAAAGGGGTTTTGCCACGATGTAATGTTGACGTGGGATCCTCCAAAATGGGTATTTAATCACTTTTCTAAATATATGTGATTAAAAAAATTGTAAGCTACAGGCTGCCTTACCTGCCCTTAGTTACTTAAAAGCTTGCATTAGATACGACCAGGCAGAGTGACAGAGCTGAACTGGCTGGGCTTGCGCAGAGCACACTTCTTATCTGATGAGAGGAAGTGTGAAGGGGCTGTGGAGAAATATGTTGTCTTTTGTATACAGAATTCACTAGTTGTAGTGTGATTATCTGAGTAGATCCCTGCTTTATCTGATGACAGGGAACATGAAGGAGCTTTCAAGCTGCTGTGGAGAAAATGTGTTGTCTTTTGTATACAGAATCCACTAGTTGTAGTGTGATTATTTGAGTGAACATTGCACACGATCCCTTATGCATGGCTCTATGCTCTGACCAGCTCTCTCTCTCAGCTCAGTGTGCTTTGTTTACTATTGCTTCTTAGCAGATAAGGCACTTCTTGGCAAATCCCCTTTAACTAAATTCTGTACTTTTTAGTCAAATATACATGATTTAAAAACCTTATTGCAAATTATAGTAACTAATATCTGGAGAAAGACAAGAACAGACGAAAATACGGCACTTTCTAGTGCATTAAAGCTTGCAGACAAGGGAGTGTATCATAACAGATATATACACACTCACCTTGTTCTGTTGTGCATTGGGATGGCACAATGCTCTTCTCAAGCAGGACACCAGATAACCGGTGATTATGATTCTCAGGAGTCTGCAGCTGGTACCACACCGTAATTCACACTCCTCGTGGAATAGCAAAGGAATCGATGTAGTCACTGAGGATGTATATACAAAACCTTGGGGTGTGGTTTAGCTCACAGCCATAACCATACGTGCTTAGTAACTAGCGCAGGTACTTCTCTTCTATAAAAGGTTTTTATATTACCAACGCATTTTGTGTCCTTAATACAAACACTTTGTCAGGTTCTGCATGTCTGCACAGTACAGAAAAACGTCCCATAGACTTCTATAGTAAAAACGTCCTGTAGTCTCCACAGAACGTCTTTTTTTCTGCTTGTTTTGTTTGCTGGTTGATTTTTGAAACATGTTGCAAAAAACTACTGAGTAGCACAGAAAATTTACCACTGGAGTCTATGTAAAGGGCCGGACATCGTTTGCCGTGTTTTTTGGCTTGTTTTTTGCAGAAATACTTAGCAAATTAATTGATGTGCATCGCTGCAAAAACGCAAAAAAACAAGAAGATGTGACGGTGCTAGATGGGAAGCCACAGAGAAAGATGTTGCAGTAGTCTATGTGGGAGATGACGAGGGCATGGACCAGCATTTTTGTAGCATCAGGGTTAAGGAATGAGCAGATTCGTGAAATATTTTTCAGGTGGAGGCGGCAGGTGGAGATAAGGGTTTAGATGTGTGGTTTGAAGGACAAAGTGGAGTCAAGGGTTATCCCAAGGCAGCGAATTTGCGGGACCGGTGAGAGTGTAGAGTCATTGACTGTAATAGAGAGATCAGGTTGGAGGGATGGAGTGGGATGGTGGAAAGATGATGAATTCAGTTTTTTCTACATTAAGTTTTGGGAGACGGGAGGAGAAGGAAGATATGGACGATAGATAGACTGAAATCCGGGACAGTAGAGAGTTAATGTCTGGGCCGGAGAGGTAAAGTTGGGTATCTTCAGCATACAGGTGGTATTAAAAGCCATGTGATGCTATCAGCTGACCCAGACCAAAAAATGCAATAAATCACCTGGTCTGCCCTCTGTCATAGAGATCCTCACTCCATCCGTATATCCAAAGCTCAGTAACAATAACATGAAGGCACAAAACGTATTCTCCTTTATGTTTCTTTACTATTCATTAGCAACAATGTATCACATAGATTTCAATACTTCTGCTATGCTGCTATGCTGTAGTTATGTAGTTTTCATGATGAAGACGATTACATCACCCAAGCAGGTAATGGATTGGTACAACAGCAGGATACAGCAGAAACGTAGATATAGGAACATAGGTAACCGGAACAGCAGCCAGGACACTATGGGATTGGGTTAAATGTTAGGCTTGAAGTTGGGTCATAGGCAAGCAGCTGACTGGCAGGATGACAGGTAGCAGCAGAATTAGGAACACAGGTACAGGATGGCAGGGAACAGCAGGATGGCAGGTAACAGCAGGGAAAAAACATACGCAGGAACAGACAGGCATAATGACAGGTAACAGCAGGAACAGGAACACAGAGGTCAGGAGCTTAGATGTACATTAATGAACTGACACTGAGATAGGGGCAGGAAGTTCCTTAAATCACGGGAAGTTGTAGGTAAGCAAATTGGGACAATGTCCCTTTAAATCCAGACCAGCAGGCGCTTGCAGACACAAACAGGAACGCGGATAGGAGCGAAGACAGGTGAGTACACAGCTACAAGGGACACAGCAGGGAGCAGGACAGAAACAGGAGAGCAGTAGGGACATGGCCAGAACGGGGACCGCAGCATGGACCGTAACATTTATATTCTATGGAAGTGTTTGTATTAAGAACACAAAACGCATTGTTAATATAAAAACCTTTTATAGAAGAGAAGTATCTGTGTTAGTTACTAAGCACATATGGTTGTGGTTGTGAGCTAAACCGAACCTTAACTGAATGACCCAATGGATTTGTTCTGCATTACAAACTACACAGGGTAGTCACATCATTATGACTCCTTCCGCAGTCTGAAGCACATAGCTCATGTAGGTGTAGGTATCTGTGGTAAGCTAACTTGGTGGATTTATAAGGTGTGCACACATATCTCTCCTTGCAGACTGCCACTTAGAGCATGTTCACATGGCGTGATTGCGCTGCAATACGCCTGAAATGCGCCCCACAATTACGGTAATTCATAGCTCTCCTAGAGAGATGTAAATTACCTTTGTCTTCCCTGACGTGTATTGAACGCCGGGTTAAAGAAGTGACATGCCGGGGATGATAGAAGTGAATGGGGTCGGCCCCGCAGCGTTTTAGAGGTACGTGCCGCAAAACACCGTGTGAACATACCTTTAGATGCCACGGTCAATGTAACTTTAGCATCTTAGCTGTTAGGCTATGTTCACACAGCGTAATTGCGGCGCGTACAGTACGGCCGCAATTATGCTGGATGATTTGGGAGTCGCGCTGATCGGCACGTACTCCCGCGGCGTGGGGCCCCCATTGACATGCATTACTTGACAGGATGTCATGGCAATCGGGGGTCCAATGAAAGTTCCCAAGGCTTCCATCTTACTTCTCCTATTATACCCTGCCTGAGGGTAAATATGGAAAATCCATAACTGTATACTGTTATGCAATATAGCAGTATTGCAAAAAGTGTACAACCTACCCAAGGGGGACTAAAATAGTAAAGTAAAAAATAAATATAAAAAATATATAAATAGAAAAAACATTTATACCAAGCTAGCTAGCCTCCTTCTGCTGCTAAGACACAGCAAGGAGGAAGCCCGGACAGCAGTGCTAGAGCAGAAAGGTTGACTAGTTTTAAGTCATCTGTAAACAAAGTAGAATAGATAACCTGCAGTATCTTTGAAAGGAAGCAGAATCATTGCAGTAATGTATCTGGTAATAGTCGTTATTTGCCTACATGTTTAAAGCTAATAAATGTGGTGAGAAAACCCCATTACCTGTTTTTTTTTTCCATAAAATTACATGATTTTAAAGGAGCTTTGTATGAATCTGAATTTAGGGTGCTGACAAAGTGCTAACACTTGATACATAGATTGTATTAAAATGTTTCCGCTGAGATATGCTGCTTTTAGGCACGATTGCTGCTGGTCATGATACATAGTCCCCTCTTTGATGGTCCTTGTCACGTACCAGCCCTGGTACCAGACTGACCCGAGTTTTGGTTGGAGTGTTCCTTTAATACTAATTGGTCGATACAAATGAGCAAAGCAAACAAAGCTGCACATTGTTCAGAAAATGAATGATAAAACTGTGGCTGATTGCCTGTGCCTGCAGGAAAATCACAATGTGCCTTATGGCTTTTTTTCTCAGTCTAGACTGGAAATTGCTTCTTGTAAATGATCTCTAATTTGTTGAAGTCTTTGCAATCCTAATTCTCCAAGAATCAACTTCTTGCTGAGAACTTTATTACTGGGCTATTAAAAAGCATAAACGAAGCTGAAGCCTTGTGTAATTGAGCAGTGGTTGCCGCTCAGTGCGCTCACACAACTACTAGTGCAGGGATATTTTCACCCTGATTTTGAACACAGGTAATTTCCATCCTGAATCACCTGTAAGTAGAAGTCCCTGAGGTGCCAGCTTGTGCCCTTCCTGTTCAGTGGGATTCACTGGCTGACAGCTCAGCAATCTTTAAAATCAGAGTCTTCCTTTATTGATAAATTGATTAAAAAACGTGGCACATCACGACATAGAAGGACCACTTACGCGCTTCAGGCATAAAGCCCTTAATCATAGCATTACATAGCATTATGCTTTGGCAGCCAGTTTTGCTGAGCGGTAAGTGCTGAGCGGTAATCGGCTACCGCCTCCCTGTGCATAAGGCCCATTCAAAAGGGTGTCCTGGAATCTGTTGGGCCAGTACAGTTGAAACCAGAATTTTACATACACTATACAAAAAGACACATATGCATGTTTTTCTCACTGACATGAAATCAGAATAAACCTTACGTGTTTAAGCCAATTAGGAACCAAATTTTTTAGATTTGCCAAATGCCAGAATAATAAGATAATTTTTGAGGCATTTTTATTACTTTCTGCAAAGTCGAAAGTTTACATACATTTCATTAGTATTTGGTAGCATTAAACTGTATAACTTGGGTCAAAGGTTTTGCATATCCTTCCACAGGCTTCTCACAATAGTTTGTATGAATTCTGGCCCATTCCTCCTGACAGAACTGGTGTAAATGAGCCATGTCTGTAGGTCGCCTTGCTCGCACCTGCCTTTTCAGTTGTGCCCATAAATTTCCAATAGGATTGAGATCAGGGTTTTGTGATGGCCTCTCCAAAACATTGACTTGATTATCCTTAAGCCACTTTGTAATCAGTGTGGCAGTATGCTTCAGGTCATTGTCCATTTGGAAAACCCATTTCCGCCCA
>JAODAL010002691.1:0-152500 GCA_025379985.1 Phyllomedusa bahiana | reverse complement strand
GATCCATGTTTCGGACCCTAAACGGACCCAAACACTTATCTAACAGTACAGTGTGATTTACATTGCATTCAATGTAAAACACGCATTGGCGTTCAGACGTCTGATCGCCGATGTGTGTTATACATGCGTCTTTTGGATCCGTTCAAAGAATTGACATGTCAGTTCTTGATCCGTTTAACTCAGCAGACAAAACCCACCCCTGCATGTCGGATTCGTTATACGCAGCTCTTTTGAACGCGTTTTTCAGATCGAAAACGTATCCAAAAACGCCGTGTGAACATACCCTTAGGCCGTGTTCACACGGCTTATTCCCGACGGATTTGTGAGCCGTATTGAGCTCACAAATCCGCCGTGAATAAGGGGCGGGACGGGGCCGGAGCGCGGCGGGGGCGCCGCTCCCGGCCCCCATAGACAATGCATTGTTTACGGCGTGTCCGCGCCGTAAATAAGGTGCATGTCATTTCTCCCCCCGCGGCGGATTCGCCGAGCGGGGAGGAGCGATGGATTCCACTGTTCTCTATGAGAACTGTGGATTACCGTAATTGCTGCCGCGGATTGGCGCCGTACTGCAGCGCAAATCCGGCGCGCAGTACGGCGCCAATCTGCGGCAGAATAAGCCATGTGAACGAGGCCCTTATTGTTCTTTGAAGCACTACATTATTCTCTGTACAGTATATCACATATGTTGGGTTTGTATAGGATTTCCACTATCAATGTGTGCCATGCTTTGTAAATTGATGAATGATTTTCTGTCAGGGATGTGTATGCAACGTTTATAAGTGCATTTCATGTCAGATATCACTGATCATTTGTAAATACAGGTTTCATACAGAATACTGCGAGACTGCTTTGTGCCCTTACAGTTCTGTTGTTGTGGTGATCCCATCTTGGACATTTATAGACTATCCACAGTGTATACCATAAATGTCTCAGATATGGGTCCCACCTCTAGGACCTGCACCTCTCTTGAGAACCAGGGTGTCCGTGCTTGTTCTTGCTGCGAGAAGTGACCATGCCTGGCTTTTTTTGTACACTTTTATGTCCCACACAGAAATCATGTACTGCCGACTAATAGCACAAACGTAGTGCAAATGGGATGACTTTTATTTTATTGATGTCTGTGTGCTACATCGCGGTCTCCAGTGCTGCACATTTTTTCATGATATGCAGACGGATACCTGCAATGTGACAAATAACGACGTGTGTGAACCCAGTCTTAGCAAGGCCGACACGACTGTCGGTCTCCAAATTGAACTGCCATGAATGCGGTGTGAGGGGTGCCCTAAATCAGGTAACACAAATGAAAAGTTTTGGTCAAAATATTTTTTTTGCATCCCTTGTTAGGCCGGGTTCACACAGCCTATAGCCATACATACCTGTGCGTGATGTACGTCTGCAGTTGGTAGTATGCGTGTCACGGACGGCGCCACAGCCCGTGGGGCAGGCTGCGGGCGCGTCCGTCCGACTCATGTTCTCCCGGTGCCGAGGCGAGTGGCACCGCGGTCCGGTTGCCGGACCGTGGGCGCACTCGTTCCCGGAGTCTAATAACTTACCCATCCATGTTCCTGACTCCCTTGTGCCGGCCGGTGCGTGTGTCCCCGCACCCTAGGGCGCGTGCCGGCTTCTGCAGATTTAAAGGGCCAGCGCGCCGGTAATTGGCTGTGCCGGCCGCTGACCCTATTTAGGGGCTTCTCCTCCGGCAGCTCTCCACCGGATCTTTCGTGCCTTCATAGACTACTGAGAAAGCGGTTTCTGCCTCGCCTGTCATTCCTGTGTACCGTACCGTCTAGCTTCTGTCTCCCGCTCACGAACCTCTGCCGTCTGCCCTGACCTACCGCCTGACCCTGACTACGACTCTGCCTGACGATTTTGTACCACGCTTACCCTTGGCTGCCACCGCAAGCAAGTCCCGCCAGTTGGAAGCGACCTGGTAGTTTCCCGCCGCAGCAAGTCCATCCCGCTTTGCGGCGGGCTCTGGTGAAAACCGGGTTCTACTTAGATTCCGCTCCCTGGCGTGGGCTTTCACCATCGCTTGCTGTGGTTCAGCGGATCCTCTACCTTGGTGCGTTACAATGCGCCAGCACTGCCCCCATTCACTTTCCCTTTCCCCAACATGTCACTTCTTTTTACAGGCGCACAGTACGTGCCGGGGAATATGAGTGCTATGATTTTACCATATTTGCGTTGCGTACTCCAGCTGCATTGCAGCGCATTTATGTGCCTAAGTACGCCCCAGAAATACACTATGTGCACATCCCTTTAGGGTCTCTGCACAAGAGATGGAAATGCTGCAGATTAAGCAACAAATCGGCCCCAATTTGTTTGAATCGTTGCAGTTCTGTTATTGAAGATTTTGTTGTAAATTTGATAGCTAAAAAGAAACTGAATGGTCCTCATTTATGACACAATAAGGGTGTGTTCACACTGCGTTTTTTACACTTGTTTTGGGGCAGGTTAAGCACTTTATCCGCCCCAAATTAAGTATAAAAAATGACAATAAACCAACTGTAGAACACTTCCCATTGACTACAATGTAAAATCATTTTCATTCTTCAACTTCCCAGCGTTCATGTGCCTCCACTTACAACACCATTCAAGCGCTTGAGAAAGGCTCAGTATGAGCTGAAACGTTGCACAGTTTGGATGAAATAAACCGCTTGAAGTAAAGTGCTGTCTTTTCCTTTTTTGGAGCTATTATTTGGCCCGTGGGCGGGGTTGTTCGACTTGCACTCATATTTGAAGTTACCAGTGCTACTTACTTCTTTCTATATTGTGCTGTGTATAGTACAGTGCACCAACCAGTTTGTAACATGATAAAAAAAACATTCTTTCCTCATCCCTCAAAACTGTGTGCCTCAAAACTGTGTGCCAACTGTAGGGGATGTGGCATCTTCCCTGCACCAAGTGATATCATGCCAGCATCTCAAGACACTTTACCCTGGTACCACTACTATAAAAAGAGCAGTAGGCAGACTTTTTTATGACTGCTGCTGGATGATCTCAGAGGTCCTAATGTACATTATGCCAATCAAACAATGAAGAGGTCTATTAAGCAAATTTATCAAAAATACATCTCCTCCATCAGAAAAGAAAAAAAACAGCACAAAATAATGAAGGCACCTAGACTCTAGCAATTTGCAGTGTTGAGTCACTATGTACACATAATTATCACTGTATGTCCATATTAGTGTATAACCCCATCCCTCTCCAGCTCTGTACTTGAATGATTAAATTCCTGTCAGCACCTCTGTTTACATAGTAACTGATAACTGAGTCACTAGAGGCAGCCAGATCTTTCTCTGCTCAGGTCACACCCACTACAGGCTTGGCTTCATACACACCCACAAAATATTAATTGAGGCAGTAGCAAAACCATGTGATCAATGGACGTCACATGGTTTGCAGTAAGTAGTAAGGAGGGGAGTAAAGGACTCTCTGCCTGTTTTTGCAAAGCAGAACAGGTAAATCTTTTTTAATGAGTATCAATTGCAAAGTTCAATATAATTAAGTTGTGAGCTCTGTAACACATAAAAGATAGTCCCAGAGAACCCTTTTAAGAAGAGACCTCTGAAAAGAGAAGGGGACGCTCTCTTTGTCTGGAGCAAAAAAAGGAAGAGAAAAGCCTTCTCTATCGTAACAACTGTGAATCTGTGGAATAGCCACCTCAGAAGCTGGTCACAGCAGGAAGAGGTGAGGGTTCCAGGAAAGGCTTATGTAGACGTATAGAATTCTTGTTTCAGTGTTGATCCAGTCTGAATACCAGTCAGGATCAGGTAGGAAATATTTTGGTTTTAGTCCTATGGGTTTCATGTTTCTCAGGATCAATAGGGGAAACAAGTTCTAAGATTACCTATACCTCTCCTTCATCCATGTGTTATCACTACCCTTGGTTGAACTTGAAGGGGCATACTTAGTTTTTCACCCATACTAATTATGTAACCTATCTGCCTTGCAGAGTATCTTCTACTCTCATTATGCCTTGGGCACGATTACATGGAGAGCTTGCTCAGAGGTTCACCTGCTTGGACATTTCTTCGTTTTTAACCTATGTATCTGTGTAACTTTTCCAATACTATTTATTTGTGTCTTCTAAGTTCTTTAGGAAATGATTAATACATTAATCAGTGCCATGTGACTTATGACAGGGCGTATACATTGGGCCCCTCTTCAAAAGATCTTCCAAGGATTTATGCTTTGGATCGTAGTGTTTAGGAATTCATGGTCCCATCCATGAATTTTTCGATGAGTTTAATAAATATGTTATTGTAGAAATGCTATCTAGCAGACGCTTATCACGCTACATCACATTATAACAAAGAATACTTTCTTTATACTATCATTGTTACCATATGCTAAATAGTGCATATAAACCGTTTCACAATGTGCTCTTTTTTACTACTAATTCAAGACACACATTGTTCATCAACAGAAGGATTTCCAGTTTTGTAACAGTTTAAAATAGGAAACATGCGTTTAAATAACATTGATGCAAAGTTCTTATAATCAAATAAATGTGTATTTTGATATACTTTTTGGAGACACCTTGACTAGCTGGTGAGGGATTTTTCCTTATAGTTATGATTTCAGTAAAATAATAAAATTAAATGGATGATCCTAAGCGTAGGAATAGTTGATACTGCAGTGGTGTTTAGCCAAGAACCCTGCCCCTTTTAGGCCAGCAGTGGCCGCACAAGACACTGGTAAACTGATGCGCCCATCTGTTGTTCAAATGTTGCTATTTTGTGGAAGACGCTATATAGATAAGTAAAAAGCTTGACGGTTCTCATGACGTGTATTCTATACTTTCAAGGATCATCTGAATTACATGCTTTTGTGTTCAATCCGGACTAGGGAAAAGGGTTGAGGAGGAACCATCCAAGTCATTTGAGGTTCCACATGGGGGGTCAGAAGCTGCTATCACAGTCACTGATGATGATTAGACAATTCCTGTCACACAGTTATAATAATGAAGATGAAAATCCAGCCTTCCTGCCATTTGGTGCTGGGGCCCATGTACCGTACTTTCCTTTGAGGCCCTATGAATTTTAGTTACACCTTTAGCTACCACTTTATAGCCTGTTAGCTCATTTAGGAGAATATAAAGGGGGAGATGAATACACTGCCCTCCGAGCATGAACTATATGAGCTCTATGAGGTTGTGCTGAGGCATCATGGGATTGAGAACAGAGAACAGAAGAAGAGAAAACTGGGTAAGTAATAAATCTATACGTAACACTATAAAGTGACCTCAGGAAGAGGTAGATGGTGCCGGGTACAGATCCCAGGTGTTAGGCAGGTGGATACTCCTGGGTAACAGGTGTGCGTGGAAGTCAGGTCTACCGGTGTGGGATTGCTGGGAGGTGTAGTGCTTCGGCACTGGAAAAGCCACAGAGACTCTTTGCGTTGGGATGCAGGTTACAGCTTCTTACAGGTAGACAATTTCTGAAAGAGGTTTCCATGCTTTTTCCTTTCTCACAATTGCCTCTATAGCAATTCTCCCAAAAAAACAACCCCTCAGGCACTCTATTCCTCTCCTGTACAGTATCTATATACAGTATCTCACAAAAATTAGTACCCCTCAAATTTTTGTAAATATTGTATTATATCTTTTCATGGGACAACGCTGAAGATATGACACTTTGATACAATCTAAAGTAGTCAATGTACAGCTTGTATAACAGTGTAAATTTGATGCCCCTCAAAATAACTCACAGCCATCAATGTCTAACCACTGGCAACAAACGTGCGTAAACCCCTAAGTGAAAATTGGCAAATTGTGCCCAATGTGTCTTCCACTCCTCCATGATGACATCACGGAGCTGGTGGATTTAAAAGACCTTGTGCTACTTCACCTTCCATTTGATGATGCCCCACATATGCGCACTAGGGTTTAGGTCTGGAGACATGCTTGGCCAGTGCAGCCCGTTTACCCTAATTTTCCTTAGCAAGGCAGTGGTTGTCTTGGAGGTGTGTTTGGTTTCATTATCATGTTGGAATACTGCTCTGCAGCTCATTTTCCGAAGGGAGGGGATCATGCTCTGCTTCAGTATGTCACAGTACATGTTTCCCTCAATAAACTGTAGCTCCCCACAGCCGACAGCCGTCATGTAGCCCCAAACTATGACGCTTTCACCACCATGCTTGACTGTAGACAAGACTAACTTATCTTTTTATTATTCACCTGGTTGCCCCATATACGCTTGACACCATCCGAATCATATAAGTTTATCTTGGTCTCATCAGACCTCAGGACATGGTTCCAGTAACCCATGTCCTTAGTCTGTTTGTTTCCAGCAAACTGTTTGCGAGGCTTTCTTGTGCGTCATCTTTAGAAGAGCTTTCCTTCTAAGACAAAAGCCATGCAGACCAATTTGATCCAGTGTGCTGCGTATGGTCTGAGCACTGACAGGCTGATCTCCCACCCCTGCACTCCTTTAACCTCTGCAGAAATGCTGGCAGCAGTTATTCTTCTATTTTGAAAAGACAATCTCTGGATATGACGCTGAGCACGTGCACTCAACTTCTTTGGTCGACCATGACGAGGCCTGTTCTGAATGGAACTTGTCTTGTTAAACCACTGTATGTCTTGGCTCCCGTGCTGTAGCTAGTTTCAGGGTGTTGGCAATCTTCCTATAGTCTAGACCATCTTTATATAGTGCTACAATTTTTTTTTTCAGAGTTCTTTGCCATGAGGTGCCATGTTGTACTTCCAGTGACCAGTATGAGAGAGTGTGAGAGCGATAACACCAAATGTAACACATCTGCTCCCTATTCACACCTGAGATCTTGTAACACCAACGAGTCATATGAAATCATTGAGGGAAGATAACAAACTGGGCACAATTTGTCCATTTTCACTTAGGGGTGTACTCACTTTTGGCTTAGACATTTATGGCAGCATGTTATTTTGAGGCAAACCAAAGTTACACTGTTATACAAGCTGTCTGCTGACTAATTTACATTGTATCAAAATATCATATCTTCAGTGTTGTCCCATGAAATGAAATATTACAATATTTGCAAAAATGTGAGGGGTGTACTCACGTTTGTGAAATACTGTGTATGTATGTCTATATATATACACAGCAATGTTTGTACATTATAGGGGTCCGGAACAGGGGTGCTATAGAGGCAATACTAGCTGTACTCCTGTTAAGGGCCCATATTTTATAACAAAAGGTCCCCATTACTGAAAGATAGGAACTGTGTAATCGATGTGGGGTACCTAGATGCTTCAGCGGTATGGGGCCCTGAAATTACATATGGCAGCCTCGGTTTAGGGTATGATGAGACAATCACATGTGGTGTGCAATGATGTAAAGTTGTGTTTGGCAGGAGTGCTTCCTTAAAGGGTTTTTGCCACGATCTCATTTCATACCTCCTAGTTTCCAGCTCTTCAGTTCAATGGGCTCAGAAGGGGGCGTGTGTGATTTGTTTGAATTGCATATCATGTGACTCAGCAGGATGACATCACCAGGCCTTTCCTCTCTGTAGTCAAAGAAAGGTCTGTTCATGTAAAGCATTGTGAGTAGCTGAGAGGTAAAGTTTTAGCCTCCAGGCACAAGAGTCCTAGGTTCTAATCCCTGCAGGAACCAAACCTGTGTTGTTTTTTTTCTCTTTATCAATGCACGGACCTCATTGAGTTTTCTTTTTTATTTATTTGCGCTGTTTGACTAATTACTAAGGAGTAGAGAGGACGGGAGTAGAGTAACAGCACCTGGGGTTTGAACACTCAGTAGCTGCCTGAGAGGAGAGATGATGTCTGAGCATGTCTGACCAGGACTGATCAGCCCTGGTCGTATCCCCTGGAGACAAGCTGTAAACATTAGATCACTAAAGGAACAGCTAAAACAAAAACGGATGCAGCATTTTTAATAATAATGAATGGTGAAAATGTTATTTCATTTGTAAGCTTCTCACCTCAACTTTACTTCGTGGCAAAACCCCTTTAATATTGACCATTATGTTTTTCCGGAATGTCCTTTTTCTACCAGAAAAGTACTTGCTTCATTGTCGGCGGATGTTTCTTGCTGGTGATAAGGTGTGTCTATCTACATGGAAACTAAATTAAATGAAATGTTTATGTCCTTGGTTTTTACTTCTCAGTAGTTGTGATTATAGAATAACATTGAACTCCTATCCCTGTAATGTTCTACCTATCTGAATGGGCTTCAGTATTATTTTCCTTTCTCACTTTTGCCTCATTCATGTGTATTTATAAGTATACAAGTAATAAATTATACTCATTGACCTCAAGTCACCCCTGACAGAGTCAAGTGAGGTTCTTCGGTGTTTTAAAAGGAGCCAGATCCCATCTAAAATTATATTACTTTTTAAAATAGGAATCCTCTGATGTCGGGCTATGACTGAATGGGACATAAATTGCCAGAACGCAGGAAAGGTCATATGCAGTTGCCTTATTTAGTTTTCCTTGGAAACTGCTGGCTATGTGGACATGTGCTGTGTACTCGACTTTTGGGTAACAGTAAAGTGAAACAGCTATTTAAATAATTACCCAGTTGGATGGAAATGAATTCGATAAGTTGGATTTTTTTCTGTCCAGCAAGAGCTGACCAAGGACATACAGTACATACTATAGAGACTAAACCTGTAGCTGCTAGAGGCCCTTGAAGGAATTGGGATTTTTCTCCTTCAGGGGCAGATATAAAACTGTTAAAGCTATTGTCCACCTTCTAAAACGTAGAGTATGTTCACATGACGTAATTGCGGCAAGCGATTCGCCGTGTATTTGCGCTTTAATGTGGGCAAAAGGCGCACCACAATTACAGTAATTCATAGTTCTTGTAGAGAACTATGAATTACGCCTCGTCTCCCCCGGTGTACAATACGCCACCCCCCCTCCCGTGTTTAAAAGTACGCGTTGGACAGCGTGTACTTCTAAAACACACGGTGCATTGCAGCACGTACAATACATGCCCCAATACGCTGTGTGAGCATTCCCTTATAGTAAAATAACAACAAAACTGTACTCGTCCCTGTATATACAATATCAATTGGTTCCAGGATAGCCAATGTATGTTGAAATCATAACTCTATGGAAAACTGGTAATTGGTTCTTTAACCTCTAAAATGTCACCCATCATAATACGCAATGAAGATTAAAAAAAAATTAAGCAGGTAACTAAAACAGATAAAGCAAGTCCTTACATATAATGAAGCTGGAGATCTCTTTCTATGATGAGGGCAGAAGATTCTTTGGGTCATGTACTTTGTACACCATATACCTCACTAATACAGAGGTTTTGCAAGTAAAATGTTCATGATAATAAGTTGGATCTTCCATCAATCACATGTGCCATTAGTCAGCAGTGCCTGTGTCATTGTATGATGAGTGTGATTTCAAGATACCATGTCCCAGGAAAGGCCATTGTAACCTGAAGGTTTAGGGCGCGTTTACACGGCACAGGACAAATACCGTCCGGTTTGCCGGCCGGTATTTGTCCTGTTTTGTGCTCGTCCCCACGGCCGCGGCTTTTCTCTGCGATGAGCGGAGAACAGCCCTCCCCCCTCCCATTGAGAAGCACATCTTCCGTCGGGAAACCGGACGGAAGATTGTGTTTCTACAATGTTTTACCGCCGGCAGCAAAACCGTCCAACGGCAAAACCTGTGCAGTGGGGACTGCTGCACAGGTTTTGCATAGAGCACAATTGTGCTCATTTTCGGCCGGTTTTTCAGGCGGTCTGAAAAACCGCAAACCGGCTGAAAAACCGGCCGAAAACCCTTGCCGTGGGGAAATGCCCTTACTGTATTCTACACATTTCTGTACTTTTCCTCTTATTAATTGGATTGTCTGGGTAATTTTTTATTTTTTTTGTTAAAGTTAAAAAAAACATACTTCCCCCTCATCTCCGATCCAGTGATGCTTCTGTTGGTCTTCTTCAATGGTTTTACACGCTCTACATTCTACCTGTGGTCGTATTGTTTCCGCTTCAGCAGTTAGGTGCCGTTGTTGATATCACTACTTGGAGTTGTTCAGTTCTGAATGGTATTGTTGGCCAGAGGCACATGGCTGCACTAATTAGCAGCATCGGACACAAGCTGACTGCAGGCAACCAGAAGTACAAAGGAGACCGGGGAGAAGGCCAAGGGTCAACATTGAAACACTGGTGGGAGGTAGATGATATGTTTTTTTTTTTTCAAATGATCAGAGCAATGGTCAATCAGAAATGTATATTGTTGAATCGGCAGCAAAAATCTTAAGTGATTTCCTTGAAATTCGATTGTAGATTTCCACATCATAGCAGCGTTTTTTTACACTATTTTGGGTGAGGACTTAATTTTATTAGGGCTAATCCAAGTCTTGACTATACAACACGTAATCTGATTGTACATCAATGAAGCCACATGTATGAAGTTTTGCAGTTCATTGTGTTCTATAGAACAGATTTCCCATTGAAATTCATGGAATTTTTGGAATTTGAAACAGATTTCAATACAGAATCCTCATCAAAATATCAACCAATCAGAGCTCTTTTTTTCCAAGAACAGTTTAAAAATGAAAGCTGAGTTATGACTGGTTTATAAGGAAAGCAAAGACAGTTTTAGTATTAGACAGTTTTCATATTTGAGCCAATTGTGTGCACATATGTTACCGGTGCTCCCACATTCATACTCCCGGTCCCTTTGCTGCCTGTGGTGCTGCGTCTTGCATGTTGGGGTGCGGGCACACTCACAGTTGTGATACCCGCTCTGATACTCACTTCTCCTCACTTCCTGAGCTGTCTCTGCGGGCCAGTGCGCACGTCACCGCTCCTTAGCGTGCACGCCCCACGCACTAGGGCATGCACACGCGCTGCGAAATTTGAAGGGCCAGCGCACCGGGAATTGGGTAAGTGATGGGCGCTGACCCTATATTACCCTATATAGTGCCCTATAGCCTACTGAGAAAGCAGAGGCGTAGCTTGAAGCTCCTGGGCCCTAGTGCAAAAAGTGAAATGGGACCCCAGCTACCATGTACCGCTTAAAATGCTGGTATCTCCTTATGTGGCAGGACGGCTTTTGGGCCCCCAGAGATTCCAGGGCCCAGTAGCAACTGCTACCTCTTCACCCCATATAGCTACGCCCCTGTGAGAAAGCATTTCTTAGTGTTGTTGTCTTCTACTGTGTACTAGATGTCCGTGCCTCCATCCTTGACCACGATTCTTGCCGCCTGCCTTGACCTTCCTGCCTGTCCACGACTATGAGCCTGCTCAGCGATTCTATACTGCGTTACACAGCAGCCGCCGCTGCCGCAGGCAAATCGCATGGTAGCAACCTGAAGGTCATCTGCCACAGCACCCCATCCTGCCTTGCAGCGGGCTCTGGTGAAAACCAATGGCCCCTTAGACTCCGCTCCCTCATCTCTTTCGGTGTTGCTGTAGATACACTATCTGCGGTCCTTACAACATAGACTTACATTATTTTATATGTCCTTGTCTTCTCAGTAACTTTTTAAACAGAAAAAGTATACATGATATGTTAGTTTATCTCTAAATATTACATTTGCCACATGATTATTTTTGGTGTCTATGGAGCAGAAAGTATTTTATACAGTATAATTATTTGTGTATATCCAGTTATATTAAAACTAACAAACTAATTTCATTTATGTATAATCGGGCTACTTTATTCAGCACTCACGTTTAGTTTAGTACTGAATACTGATCTTTTTTCCCAGAATTCTTACCATGTGAAAGTAAGTTAACTGCAGTTCCAGAGTAATAAAACAGACAGAGAAAGAAAACATTTTGAGAACCCTGAGTTGATAGGAAGTGTTAGTGTTGTTCCTTTACAAAACAACCTGCCTCCTTACTTAATGTGTAATCCAAATGTGAAAACAGAGTTTGATGGTCCATCTGGTCCACACGTTCCCTTAAAAGATGTATATCCAGGCAATGTCCTCCCTATAACACAAGGCTTACTCTTCGTTTTTACCTGTTTCTTTGGCTTATGAATAAAATGGTTAATTTGATTGTTTAATGCCAAAATGAAATGTGAGTTATGTAACAGATGCAACATGCTGTGCGAGGGGGTCACAGCCATTTTCCATTTCCCCATTTTTAATGCCTGCTTCGGCTCCAAAAGATGTTCTCCTGTCTGCAGTTGTCTATCATGACAATCTGTTTTAGTGGCCACCTAGTGTAGCAGACTTAAACCGGTTTTCTGACAGTAGATATTTTTCTAGCAGCTATTCACAGGATAGAGAATAGGGGCCACATATATGAAAACTGTCTAGATCTAAGACTTTCTTTGTTGCTTGCTGTGGGTCCCAAATGGGGGACCATCGTTTTCTCTCAGGAAGTATTTCAATGGAGCAGTGGTTGAACATGCGTTCTGCTGCTTTATTCAAATCTCTTGGCCGTGCATGCTCAGTTTAATTAAAGGGGTTGTCCAGTTGAATACAATTATAGTTAAATGCAATGCAAAGAAAAACATTTTTCAGCAGTGCTCACCCTTGTATGTTGTTTCATGATGCTGTTGATAGTTGGCAAATCCTGCACGGAGAGCCGACGGACAATGCTCCAACTACATTCATATGAACCTTCACATGGAACGCCAGGAATCCAGCAGATTAAAAGCCAATATTAATTAGAAAAATTACATGGCAAACAGAGAGCCAAAAAGTGTTAAAGGTAGAGGGTAACGCGTTTCCAATAGGCGCAAGCTGTGAACAAGGACCTGTACGGGTCGGAGACGCGTTAGCATCTACCACTAGCACTTTTTATCTCTCTGTTTGCCATGTAATATTTCTAATAAATATTGGCTTTTAATCTGCTGGATTCCTGGCGTTCCATGTGAAGGCTCATACGAATATAGTTAAATGCGGCTAGGGTAGAGAAATATAGAAAAAATGATACTTTCCTCGCTGCTCCTTGCCAGTGCAGCTCTGAAGCTCCCTTGCATCTGCTGTTCTTCACTTCTAGATTCTTCTTCCAACACAAGGGAGAGGCTCTTGCTCCTGTGCATGAATGAAGCCCGAGCTTCTGGGTGTTGGGAGAAAGTGAAAAGGGCGAGATCCCAGGCAGCTCCAAAACTGTAGCTGTGGGGAATCGGGAGGTATGAATTTATTTATATTTTGCCCTACCTTGGCCCCGTTTAACAATAATTTTATTCAACTGGACAAGTGTGGTCTACCATGCTTTTATGTCGGATGTACAAAGTGACTGGCCGCCACGTTCATGGAAAGCCTTAGTTCACATATCATTTTTTTATACACATTTGTTATGCATCAAAAAATGCCTCTAATTTTGCCCATTGTTTTGAATGGAAATATGTGCAACAGTATGTATTTTTACAGATGTGGATTCTAAATCTGTATTGCATAAACAAAAGTATGCTTTTGTCAGTTCCTTAAACGTTTTACATGCATATCCAGTGTGGGAAAAGCGGGACAGGAGTCATTACTTGGATTAGCCCCATGTGGTGAAAAAGAAAAATAACCTGCACAAATCTGAGGTTGTCCCTTTCTGCCACATATTAAAAGAAAAAATACTCTGTGTGAATCCAGCCAAGGACAGTGAAAGGGTCACAACACAGAACCATTGCCGCAGTCCCTTCATTTCAGAATTAGCCTCAGGATTCAGGCTCCCACTGATCACAAATTAATTGTATATTCAAATGCCCCTTTAAATCTTTTTTTAACCAGAATTTTGTCAGTGTGTATTTCTTTATCATATCTAGCCATATACAAATAAATCAGAAAATATTACAGAAATCCTGGAATCTAGTTGCCAAACAGGAAAGACTGCAGCTTACACTGAAACTAAATGCAATCACTATATTCTGAGTTAAATGGGTTTTCCATATAGTTTAAAAAAATGAAGAGATGGGCTACAGTTGTTTAATGATTATATATATATATATATATATATATATATTATATATATATAATATATAATATATATATATTAATATATATATATATATATGCAGTCCCCGACTTACATCGTTCCGACTTACATACATCCCCTAGTTACAAATGGAGACTTATGGGGCGTGGCTGACATTCCACACTGAGTCACACCCCATAATAACCAAGTGCCAGCATGCCACAGCTGCACATGAGATACAGGGCATTAGGCGAACTCTTCTAAAAAAAAAGGGCACAGACAGCAAAACAAATGTAAAAACTGTTCCCTGCACTATCTAAAACTAAAAAAAAATTGTTGCATTTAATAATATACCTGTTCCGACTTACATACAATTTCAACTTAAGAACAAACCTACATTCCCTCTCCGTTTGTAACCCGGGGACTGCCTGTATGTATATATATATATATATATATAATATATATATATATATTATATATATATATTATATGTATATATGATATATATATATATATGTATATATATACACGCCCATACTCTTTTCTATTTTAGTGATCAGTGCTCCCTGATATATGTTGAGAACTTGAGCTATTTTCTTTACACCTAATACTGCAGTTCACTTTGCCAAAACTTAATCCCTGAGCTGTATGGTTTGTTCCTTGTTTTCTTTTTATGATGTTGTTTGTTCACTAACGTTCTCTTAACAAACCTCTGTGGCCTTCAGAAAACCTCTGTAATGAAACTGAGAATAACTTACATACAGATGTACACTATTTACTAATTAGGTGACCTGTAAGGCTATGTTCACACGGCTTAAAATTGGACATATTTCAGTCCGTAATTACGCGCCTGAGTGCGCAAATTACGTCTGGAATACGTCCAAGTCATTACAGTAATCCACAGTTCTCATAGAGAACTATGGATTACATCTCCTCTCCCTGCTCGGCGAATATGCCGCGGGGGGAGATAAGTGACATGTAAATTACCAGCGTATACGCGCCGCTGGTCATGCAAGTCTATGGGCCGGCAAGGTGCCGGCCCCCCGTTCCCGCCCCGCCCCCGGCCCCCCAACGTAATTGCGGGGCGTAATTACGCCCTGCATTTAAGCTGTGTGAACCCAGCCTAAGCGTGCTTTCACAAAGTGCAGTTTTGGTGCAGTTTTAACTGTGCTCCAATTAAACTGCCATTATTACCAGCAAGCTTCTTTCAGTTGTCTAAATTGTTCAGAAAGGTGTTTGAAGTCTTGTGGATTACAAACACACTAATTGATTACTCACTTTCCAAACAGTTTAGAGAAGTGAAAGAAGCTTGCTGGTAATAAAGGCAGATTAATTGGAGCCCAGTTAAAATGGCACCAAAACTGCATTGTGTGAAAACACCCCAAAGGTAGTCACACTGGATTTCATTTAGGGTATCAGAGAACAGGGGCTGATTATACTGTATATGCACACCACTCTTTAACCTTTTTTCATTTACAAAAATGTGGAAAATTATATGTATAATTATCTTTATACTTCACAAATACCTGCTCTTTGTGTTGATCTATCACTAAAATATCAGTAAAATACACTTAAAGGGGTTGTCTCGCTACAAGGATTGCTTTTTATGTTAAAGGTCTTGCAAAAACAAGTCACTTTGCAATATATATCCATTAACAGTTTCCTACCTATCCCTAGATATCCCCTCTTGTATGGGCTGCATCAGCTCCTCAGGTCGCTATAGCTACAGACCTGTTTGATCTATCCTGATAGGCTGCCAGCACTGGTTGCTATAGCTACAGACCTGACTTCTACTGAGGCCTAGTGGAAGCCAGTAAACACGCCCCTGAATTCAAAGTGAAACTAAGAAAACAGGACTGAGGTGAGATGAAACAATGTAGTGAGACAACCCCTTTAAGTTTGTGGCTGTTAGAGTATGCTCACGTGGCATGTTGGATCCATTTTTGGATCTGAAAAAAGCATCCAAAAGCGCTGTGTAAATCGCATCCAACATGCAGGTACGTGTTTGGCTGTGTTTTTGCTGCAGCAGGAACGCACCCTATAGTTTTAAATAGGGCACCTGCTGCATCAAACGGATCAGAATTGACATGTCAATTCTTTGAACGGATCCAAAAGACTCATCAGAAAGACGCATGTAAAACATGCATTGGAGATCACTCATCTGAACGTCAATGTGTTTTACATTGACAACAATATAAATCACACTGCACATTGTTAGATGTGTGTTTGGGTCCATTTAAGGTTCGAAACACTGATCCAAACACGCATCTAAAAACTGATCCAAAATCGGATCCAACATGCCGAGGGAACATACCATAACGTTTAATAATGAGGAAAAGTTTAAGGTGTTGAATACTTTTGCAACCCACTGTATGTCCCATGCAGAGAATTCTAGTATAATAACGCCATCTTTTTCCATAATGTCTACTTTAATAGTGCATGTGTTTTTTAAGCGATTTAATTTTGATCGACTGTCTCTTTTTGCTTAGATTTAAACAAGATAAAACAAGGAGAATATGAACTGATAACACCCATAACTACTGATGCAGAGGGACACCATGTTTCCAATATTCTTTCCATCGGTCACAAAAAAAGATTAGCAAGAGACACATCACATAGTCACCAGCCCCTCTACTTCAATGTTACAGCATTCGGAAGAAAATTTCATCTTAAATTAAAGCCAAACACTCACCTCATTGCCCCAGGGGCCGTGGTAGAGTGGCATGAAGAGCCTGAGAACGTTGAAAACGGAAGCCATGTTGGAAATACTACCCATGTTTCAAATAGCACTGAGCAAATCTGGAAAAAGGAGCCATTGTGGACAAATTGTGCTTATGTTGGAGAAGTAACCGATATCCCTGGAGCATCTGTTGCATTAAGTAATTGTGATGGTCTGGTAAGATACATTTTCTAATTATTATTTTTTTATTTTCCAATATTGTCTGCATTTTCAATTATGTGGGCAGTATAGAATGAAAAGCAATACATTTTAAAACATAATGCCAGGTTCAACAAAATGTAAAGTTTATAAAAATCACTGCACTTGTTTTAAATCTTAGAGCCACATGTATGAAAGCTGTTTAGGTCTAAAACTCACTTTTTTGCCCATAGTAACCTATGGGCAAAAAAGTGAGTATTAGACCTAAACAGTTTTCATACATGTGGCCCTTAGTGTTACAATTGACTGTGTTAGCCTAGGTTGTATCATATAGACAACACTTTTAAAGAATGCCAAAATGTCCCAAATACATAGGGCCTTATAGCTAAAATTGAAGTCATTAATAGATCAAAGAATCCAAATGTATTTGCTATTATGCTTCCCTGATCTTTGACTATAATGGGTGATGGGTCACTGTGGATGGCAATAATCTGATAAATCTGATAGGTGCCGATCTCACCTCTGTGGCCCTCAGCTTTTTATGAGCATGACCCCTACTTTTTTATTCACTGTGGTTGTGCTCCTTGTAAAAGTCTATAGGAGTTATGTGAAGCAGCTCAGTTAGGGCACCTTATGAATATCTTTAGAGTGTTTTCACACGGTGCGTTTTTGGTGGTTTTTTCATGCGTTTTTTTGATACGTTTTGTTTTGCAGAAATGCATAGTAATTAATGCTGTGCATCAAAAAAACGCTCCAAAAATGCACCAAAATGTGTGCTCGTTTCGTGTGATCATTTTATGGACTTAGTGGACATAGTTGAAAATACTTCTATTTGAGAAGTCATTAGATGGGGTAAAATCACTTGTGTTACACTTTTCAATACTACCATGTCACTTTAAATGACTAAAGGGATGTAAAATTTCTCATTCAGGAGAGTCCCTAAGGCCATGTTCACACGGCTTAAAACTGGACGTATTTCAGTCCGTAATTAAGCGCCGGAGTGCGCAAATTACGGGCTGAAAACGTCCCAGTCATTACGGTAATCCACAGTTCTCATAGGGAACTATGGATTACGCCTCCTCTCCCCGCTCGGCGAATCCACCGGGCGGGGAGATAAGTGACATGTGAATTACCAGCGGCGTATACACGCCGCTGGTAATACAAGCCTATGGGCAGTAACCTAAGGAAGTGGGCAGTAACCTAAGGAAGATAGAAACTGCTTTTTTCATGAATCAATTCATTTTTTATTAAAGCATGTAATACAAATCAGATACGGAGGGATAGTAACTGCTATAACTCTGGAAGGAGGCAAAATCAGACCAGTTATGTATTTGATAATAGCCTCTGCCAACATATTTAAAGCTTGAAAGGACTGTTAATGCAACATCCATTCTATCCTTACCCTTTCGGCTCGGTCTACGCAGCACTGATCTATGGTTGGATTTTCGGTGAATTCAGTATTTAGAATCTGCTGAAAATCCAACTGTAACCAGTGCTGTGTAGACCTCAACAGAAAATCCGTGCTGTAGTCTGCCCAGCACGGATTTTCTACTGTGGGTTTTCTAAACTGCCGTCTGTCCAGCAGAAGATAGAACATGTTCTATCCTCCGCCAGATTCCCATCGGATACCGTAACCCCAGTGTACTGTGACAGCAGGAAATCCAAAAAGCGGCTGCGATTTTTAACGCAATCCCGGACCCAAAACCGCAGTGTAGTGAAGTAAAAATACCGTTGGATTCCTGACAGTATTTTAATTATTCTTTGTAGATCCGGCTGTATTGTACTTTCTGCTCTTCATTGTTTACACTGAGGTGTCACCAATACCAATCACACTGACCGTGCCTCAGGACTTCACATGTTTGAAGAGCCTTGAAAAGTGTAGTAATGTGAGCTGGAGCAACCAGAGGTTTAAAATATACTTTGTATACTGTATTAATACCAAGCAGGATGTATTTGTGTTACTTGCATGACTTTGGCTTTTTGTATATATATTATATTAAAATGTATAGGGCAGTATTTATTTCAAGGTAATAAGCCATTTTTTTTAAGTAAAATCTAATTTATTCTTATGAATTACCCTTTTGTCAAGTACTGTCAAGTCCTGGCTAACCTTTGAAACTGTAAAAATATTATACTTGAAAATGTTAAAAGTGTGATCAGTATATTTTCCATGGGAGTCAAACAGTCCTTTAAATCACAAAAAAGATACTGTGTGGATGAAATGGTTTAGAATAAAATCAGATTGAGGTCATTGCCAGGTATACTGGAAGATACTTTGGCCTGCATCTCTATGCCACACTAAACACTGTTTCTAAAAAACAGCTGGAGCAAGCGGGTATTTACAGTGGTAACTCCGTGGTCTACCAGGGTAAACATTTTGAAATCCCAGATACACACTGCTTGTAAGCCACATGTGCTGCAAATACTAATTCAATCAGTGTTACAGAGTGAAAACAAAAACAGCTATTTTGTGTTCATGTAGTTACAGTAGAAACTCCCTTCCCCATGGGACCACATCTAAAAACACATTGGAAGCTGACCTTCTTCAATGGGCTGCTTAAAGAAGACTTCAATGGAAAGCTGTACTAGTTTCTGTAGTTTATTAAAGCAATTGCTATTTGACTACCTTGCTTTGGATTCATTGGCCTAAGTAATTGCATCTGACACCTCCCAAAACCTTAAAATTAAACTTATACACGTAAGAAGATATTGTTGGACCTAAATGTTATACACACTATATATAGCACATATACATATATACACATATACACAAAGTAAGGGCCTACAACAAATGATATTGGTGTACACCCTCAAAATAAATAAATCAAAATTCCCACAGAAATGGCTGCCATAAAAGTAAATTAAAATAAAAACACATTTTATTATATCCACATAAAATAAAATATATCCACATAAAGACAGGACACCAAACGCCAAATTATATGTTAACACCAGAATGTGATCCCTAACCCCCAACTTTAAGGGGGTTTAAAGATTTCATAGAACAACTTAAACAGCATTTACATTGAAAGTAAAGATATTCCACTACCTTGATGTAGTGGAATATCTGATGTACCTTCATGTGTTTTGTTTCTTTTCTTTTGCTTCCTTATTCATCTATTATAAGATCCACATTTTGGGAGTGTCATTAGTTCTCCAGCATCTCTTTCCTACCAGTCGCAGACTGCCTTGTAATCTAGGACTTCTCTCCACAATTATCACTGCTAGACATTATGCTGACATTGGTGTGTAATCCCCCAAACCCTGTACTTGTTGTCATTATAATGATAATAGTTAAGACTTATGAGCCAATGTGTAAACTAAACAAAGCTGCAATTGTCATTTTCATGACAGCAGAACACAACCCCCCCAGCTCTGTCCTGCTGTCCTCTGCTCCAGGACTCAAAGATAAACAAACAGTTCCCCCTTCTCTGTAATTACTCTAATGTAATTACTTCTATTCACTTACAAACTGCAGACTGGGCAAGAGTTAATGCAGTCAGATCCTTCTGGGCAAGAGTTAATGCAGTCAGATCCTTCTGTAGCGGCGACCCCCGCTTCTCGGCCCGCGGGCCGCGGGCGCACCCGTGGTCCCCCTCCCGGGCGCCTGCCGGGGTCGGGTGCTGCCGCTGGCCGCGGGACGAGCCGGGGGTCCGCCCCTGCTGGTAACTTACCCGGTCCGCGTTCCTGTCCCCGCCCGCGTCTCCTGCCGGCCAGGCTGCGGTGCCCGTTCCCTAGCGCGCGCGCCGCGCAGCGTTCTCTCGTAAATTTAAAGGGACAGTGTCCCAATAATTGGTTGTCTGCCTGACGCCTCCCCTATTTAAGGGTCCGCTCTGCAGTCATTCCTCGCTGGATCTATGTTGCCCCGAGCCATAGGAAAAGCGTTCCTGAATCATATTGTCGCCCTACCGTGTACCAGACCCTTTGCTACGTTTCCTGACTCCGAACCTCTGCCGCCTGCCCTGACCTTCCTGCCTGTCTACGACCACGAACCTCTGCCGCCTGCCCTGACATTCTGCCTGCCCACGACTACGTTTCTCGGACTACGATTCTGTACCTCGCTGCACCTCGGCCGCCACCGCAAGCAAGTCACGTCAGGGGGGACGACCTGGTAGCCTCACGCCGCAGCAATCCATCCCGCTTTGCGGCGGGCTCTGGTGAAAACCGGGGCTACTTAGATTCCGTTCCCTGGCGTGGCTTAGCTATCATCGCTTGCGGTGGTCCAGTGGATCCACTACTCAGCCGTTACAGTTAGATCCAGCCATGGATCCCGCCAAGGTGCCTCTGCCAAGCCTCGTGGATCACGCGACCATTGTCGCCCGACAGTCGCAGCAGATCGCGCAGCAAGCTCAGCAACTGGGACAGCTGTCCGCCTTGATGCGCCAACTCCTGGCGTCCCAGCAACCGCAGCAACCTGCCTCTTCGCCGGTGGCTCCTTCTACCCCGGCCATCCCGCTGGCAGCCGTGGGCCCGAAGCTCCGCCTCCCTCTACCGTCCAAGTTTGACGGAGACTCGAAGCTCTGTAGAGGGTTCATCACGCAGTGCTCCATGCACGTGGAGCTGATGGCCGGCCAGTTTCCCTCTGAGAGGTCAAAGGTGGCGTTCGTGGTGAGCCTGCTGTCCGGGAAGGCCCTGGCCTGGGCGACACCTCTTTGGGACCGGAGTGATCCTGTGACCGCAGACTTACAGGCCTTCCTCCCTGAATTCCGCAGCGTTTTTGAGGAGCCTGCACGAGCATCTTCCGCGGAGACGGCGCTACTCAATCTACGCCAAGGGGACGCCTCCGTAGGGGAATATGCGGTTCAGTTCCGCACCCTAGCCTCCGAGCTCTCTTGGAATGACGCTGCTCTCTGTGCCACATTTAAGAAGGGTCTCTCGAGCAGAGTAAAGGACGTCCTAGCAGCCAGAGATCTCCCTTCGTCGTTGAGTGAGCTCATCCATCTTGCCACTCGCATAGATGTGCGTTTTTCGGAACGACAGCAGGAGCTCCGTCAGGAGCGGGACTTGGCACAACCCCGCCGCCTCCCTCGTCTGGCTCCTGAGTTCCAGAGATCTCCGCAACCTCCTCCGCCGTTGTCCACTGAAGAGCCCATGCAAGTGGACCGGGCACACCTGTCGGAGTCCGAACGTACCCGTCGCAGGGTGGAGAATCTTTGCCTCTACTGCGCCAGCCCGGACCATTTCCGCAGGAGTTGTCCGCAGCGTCCTCAAGCGGTCGGGAAACGCCCGCACCTAGGGGCTGTAGGAGAGGCGTCCCTAGGTGCTCAGCCCTCCTCTCCACGACTGATGTTGCCTGTGGAGGTAACGACGGATGCTGGCCTGTCTCTTCGGGTCTCGGCCTTCTTGGATTTCCGGCTCCGCCGGGAACTTTATCACGCCTCCCTGGTATATCTCGTTACCGTTTGCCGTGACCCGTCTAGAAAAGCCGTTGCTCATCTCCTCTGTCAGTGGGGAACTCCTCAGCGACTCCATCCAGTTCCTCACCAGACCCGTGACGCTCCGGGTTGGGGTCCTACACACGGAAAGGATCTGCTTCCACGTCCTGCCCCGCGCTTCTTCGGCGATCCTGTTGGGGCTGCCCTGGCTGCAACGCCACGCCCCTACACTTGACTGGAAGACGGGCGAAGTCCTTCGTTGGGGAGCGGAATGCCAGGACCTCTGTTTGGTGGCACCACGCCCGGTGTCCACCTCTCCTCCCCAGTCGTCTGTCAAGTTTCTACAGGGTCTGCCAGCGGAGTACCAGGATCTTGGAGATGTATTCTCGGAGAAGCAGGCTGAGAAGTTACCGCCCCATCGGTCGTATGACTGTCCTATAGATCTCCTCCCCGGTACCAGTCCCCCACGGGGTAGGGTCTATCCTCTCTCTGTGCCCGAGACCCAGGCTATGTCGGCCTATATACAGGAGAACTTGGCGAAAGGATTTATACGCAAGTCCTCCTCACCCGCCGGTGCCGGCTTCTTTTTCGTTCAGAAAAAAGACGGTTCTCTTCGTCCGTGCATCGATTATAGAGGACTAAACAAGATCACGGTGAAGAATCGCTACCCTCTACCCCTGATTTCTGAGCTCTTCGACCGCCTCCGTGGAGCCAAGATCTTCACCAAATTAGATCTGCGAGGAGCCTATAACCTCATCAGGATTCGAGAGGGTGATGAATGGAAGACAGCATTCAACACACGGGACGGGCATTTTGAATATCGCGTGATGCCCTTCGGGCTTTGCAATGCCCCAGCTGTATTCCAGGAGTTCGTCAATGACGTATTTCGGGACTTGCTGTACACCAGCGTCATTGTGTACCTGGATGACATTTTGATTTTTTCGCCCGACATACAGACCCATCGGAGACAAGTACGCCAGGTTCTGCGTCGTTTGCGGGACAACCAACTGTACGCTAAGCTGGAGAAGTGCCGCTTCCACCAGGCCAGCCTTCCCTTCCTGGGTTACATAGTCTCCGATCAAGGCCTTCTGATGGACCCAGCGAAACTCTCTGCTATCCAGCAGTGGCCGCGACCTGCCGGTCTCCGGGCGATTCAACGGTTCCTAGGATTCGCCAATTACTACCGGCAATTCATCCCCCACTTTTCTACGTTGGTGGCTCCCATCGTGGCTCTCACCAGAAGAACCCCAAACCCCTAAATGTTGGTCTCCGTCTGCCGAAGAGGCGTTCTCCCGTCTGAAGGCTGCGTTCTCCTCTGCACCTATCTTGGTCCGCCCGGATCCAGAGAGACCCTTCAGCCTTGAGGTTGATGCCTCTTCCGTGGAGCAGGGCTGTTCTGACTCAGAAGGGCCCCAAAGGCAAGACCGTCACATGCGGGTTTTTTTCTAAAACCTTCTCTTCGGCAGAACGAAATTATGCCATTGGAGATCGGGAACTGTTGGCCATAAAATTGGCCTTGGAGGAGTGGCGACATCTGTTGGAGGGAGCCCGACATCCGTTTGATGTCTTCACAGATCTAAAAAATCTACAGAACATGCAGACTGCTCAGCGCTTAAATCCTCGCCAGGCCCGGTCTCTTTTTTTTCTCTCGTTTTGATTTTAAGATCCATTTCCGACCGGCCGAGAAAAATGTCAAGGCGGACGCCCTCTCCCGTGCTTCTGACGTTACCGGGGAGGAACCGGTGTCCCAGCATATCATAGCACCTGAACGACTGGTCCCATGTGGCTCCTGTGGATCTCCGTAGTGTCCCTCCGGCAGAACTTATGTGCGTTCCCGCACTCAGGAGGAGAATTCTGGGTTGGGGGCATAGTTCTCTTCTGGCCGGCCACCCCGGAATACGAAAATCCTTTGCCCTCATCTCCCGACATTATTGGTGGCCGACTCTGTCCCAAGATGTCAAGGACTTTGTTCTCTCCTGTACCACTTGTGCTCGAAACAAGGTTCCACGCCATAGGCCCACTGGCCTCCTAGTCCCTCTGCCTGTTCCGGAGGTTCCATGGACACACATAGGCATGGACTTCATCACGGACCTTCCTCCCTCCTCGGGGAACTCGGTCATCTGGGTGGTCACTGACCGTTTTTCGAAGATGTCCCACTTTGTGCCGCTGCCTGGTCTCCCTTCTGCTCCCCAGTTGGCGGGTCATTTTTTTTCTGCACATCTTTCGCCTGCATGGCTTACCATCTCACATTGTCTCCGATCGAGGCGTCCAATTTGTCTCTAAATTTTGGCGTGCCTTGTGTTCCCGCTTGCAAATTAAACTGGACTTCTCTTCTGCGTACCATCCCCAAACCAATGGGCAGGTGGAGAGAGTAAACCAGATCTTAGGGGAGTATCTACGGCACTTTGTGTCCGGACGCCAGGACGACTGGTCCGAACTGCTTCCTTGGGCCGAATTCTCCTATAACCATCGGGACTCCGACTCTACTGGCCGTTCCCCATTCCTTGTGGTCTTTGGACGTCACCCACGCCCTCCCTCCCCTTGGCCTCAGCCTCCGAGGTTCCTGCCGTGGACAACCAGGTTCAGGATATCGGGGTCATTTGGCGTGAGACCCGACAAGCGTTACTCAAGGCATCCGCCCGCATGAAGTCCCAAGCTGACAAGAGTAGAAGACCCTCCCCCACATTCCGCCCTGGAGATAAAGTGTGGCTTTCGGCCAAACACATACGCCTCAAGGTCCCCAGTTATAAATTGGGTCCGCGGTTCCTGGGTCCGTTCAGAGTGCTTCGACAGTTGAATCCGGTATCCTATAAGCTCTGCCTTCCTCCATCCCTCCGGATCCCTAATGCCTTTCACGTCTCCCTCCTTAAGCCTCTGGTCTTGAACCGATTCTCCCAGAGGGGCGCTGCCCCGTCTCCGGTCCTAGAGTCCCCTGATGTTTTTGAGGTAAAGGACATCTTGGACATGAAAACCATCAGGGGTAAGCGTTTCTTTCTGGTAGATTGGAAAGGCTTCGGCCCCGAAGAGAGGTCCTGGGAACCAGAGTCTAACATCCTGAATCAAGACCTGCTCCGTAAGTTCCGTTCAGCCATAAGAGAGGGGAGACTAAGGGGGGGGGGTACTTGAAGCGGCGACCCCCGCTTTCTCGGCCCGCGGGCCGCGGGCGCACACCGTGGTCCCCCCCCGCTCGCCTGCCGGGTCGGTGCTGCCGCTGGCCGCGGGACGAGCCGGGGTCCGCCCCTGCTGGTAACTATACCCGGCCGCCGTTCCTGTCCCGCCCGCGTCTCCTGCCGGCCAGGCTGCGGGTGCCCGTCCCTAGCGCCGGCGCGCTCGCGCGCGGTCTCGTAAAATTAACGGGACAGTGTCCCAATAATTGGGTGTCTGCCGGCCGCCTCCCCTCATTAAGGGTCCGCTCTGCAGTCATACCTCGCTGGATCTATGTTGCCCCGAGCCACAGGAAAAGCGTTCCTGAATCATAATTGTCGCCCTACCGGTACCAGACCCTTTGCTTCGTTTCCTGACTCCGCACCTCTGCCGCCTGCCCTGACCTTCCTGCCTGTCTACGACCACGAACCTCTGCCGCCTGCCCTGACATTCTGCCTGCCCACAACGACGTTTCTCGGACTACGATTCTGTACCTCGCTGCACCTCGGCCGCCACCGCAAGCAAGTCACGTCAGGGGGGACGACCTGGTAGCCTCACGCCGCAGCAAGTCCATCCCGCTTTGCGGCGGGCTCTGGTGAAAACCGGGGGCTACTTAGATTCCGTTCCCTGGCGTGGCTTAGCTATCATCGCTTGCGGTGGTCCAGTGGATCCACTACTCAGCCGTTACTCCTTCTGTGCATAGGTCCACCCACTAAAGGGGGGTGTTTCTGAGCGGACACTGGCTCCTAAGCACACCCACTGAGTGATGACAAAATGTTGTGTCACAGTCCATGCCGTGGTCCCCGTTGTGGGCCACGGTGTTTGACACAGCTCCAGGTTCTGTTGCAGTGCTGTCACCATGAACTCACCGGTTGCTGCTGCCCGCTGCTTACCCTTTTGCGGTTGCTCTGCAGCTTTTCCCATGCTGGCTTTGCTGCTCCACCATCATGTGGCTGCTGCCCTATTTCCTTGTTGCCCTGTAGAGAGATGCGACCACATTATGCTCTCAGTTATTCCCACAGTGTGCAGCAGGGGTGGGCTTCCTCTGCCAATCTCCTTCCACCTGTGCGGTTATAATCCTGCGCACACTCCCTGCCTTGTTGTGTCATGTCTAGTCTTGTTAGTGTCTGTGACTTGTTGGTTGTTGCTGTCCTTGTGGGATTCTTCATGTTTGTTGGTCTGCTGCCATGTGTCTGTCTGAGTCTTCTTTGTTCTTATGTCTGAGTTCCTACCATGTGTCTGCCATTGCCTTATCAGTTCATGCCTCAGTTGGTAGCCAGTGTCCTAGCTTGTGTCTCTGCTTTGTTTCCTGCCTTGTTCTTGGTGTTGTGTTCTGTCTGCTAATGTTTTGCACTTTGGCCACTATCTGGCTTCCCCTTTGGCATCTGTTTGGCCTTTATGTCTGTTTTGTTCTGTCTCTTGTCTGTTCAGTTCTGGACCTGCACATCTCCAAACCTAGTCTGCTGTTTCTTTTCACTATTTCTGTCAGCTGCCACTGTCGGGGACTGCTTTGAGGTCACACCTGGTGGCCATTAGGGAAGCCATCCTTACCATCAAATGCTCTGTGAAGATACCAAACGCCCCCTGTGAACAAGCCCAGCAGTGGTCCAGTGGGCTATGATTAAGGGTCCTCTGCATGGGGCAGACCCGAAATGTGTCACAGCCATGTAAAGCTCTTTTCATTGTTTTTACCATTTTATTATGGGACAATAAAGATTTGACCTTTTATACCGTGTAATGAACCACCATCCTTCATCTATCGAGTGGGTCCAATACCATTTACACATTCATTGAGGCCATGTGATCAATGAATGCCACATGGTTTCAGGAGGTGGGGGGAGGAGGACAAGGTTCTTTGCCTTGACAGGTAAACAATTTTTAATAAGTATGAATTACAAAGTTTAATATAATACAGTTGTGAATCCTATCACAAATAAAATGATAGTCCCGGAGAACCCCTTTAAGGTTAGGGTTATAGTTAGGGTATGTTCACATGGCTGATTTGGACGGTGATTCTGAGATAGATTTGACACTAAATCTGCCTCAGAATCAGCATTCAATCTGCCTGCAATCACACAACACTGAATTTTCTTGACGCCGATTTCTTTTCAGCGCTGAAAATTTCTATTGCTGAAAAAGAATTATATCAGTTCTTGAGGAAGATTGCGGTTGAATCCCCACCAAATCGGGGCTTACAGCCGTTGATTTCAGACAAAGATTCAATGCTTATTCAGCACTGAAATTTTCAGCACCCCAATTAACCATGTGAATATACACATATGGTCAGGGCTAAGGTTAGAGAAAAAATTTTGGGTTCGGGACATCTCAAACCTGTTTTTTTTCACAACTTTGTTTAAATCTTTGTTGAACTAAATAGAGCCCCGTTCAGTTAACACTACTTGACAGTATTCAGTTAAACATGGTATCCTACTGTTTAGCCTTAAGTTTTGATATAATTGTAGTAAAGCATGAACAAATCTCAAGAATTTCCCTGCATCTGCAAATGTCTATGGGGTAAAGTCATTGAATGGTCAGAAACATCACTTGCATAGTGGGTTAGTAGTGAATATAAGGTCATTCTGTCTACACAGGAATATTAATGTAAATTTAGCTTAGCATGCCTTCACATTTTTATTGACTTTAACCCGTTTACATGTCTTTCAGTGCAGTGGAATATTGTTTAATATTTGAATTAATGTATATTTTTTGATTTATAGTCCAGTTTTTACAATAGACAACCACAGAGTACAACGATACCTTCAGGCTGTATAGACAATTAAAATATAACTTTTATTAAATACTGATAAAAAACTTACAAAAGATCCCTATAATACCCTACCTCAATTACCTAATACGTAGGGAACCCGCCCTGAAAAAGGGCGACCCCACCAGGAACCTATCTAGAAGCCCTATGTATACCCTAACAAAGATACACCTAGAAAATAGTAAAGACCACTAGGACTATATGAACCACAAGTGCACAAATTACCCAATAAGCAATCAAAAAACCATCACCAAAGACAAGAGAAACAAACAGTACATAAATAATTCCCTGTCCCGACGCTTTTCCCCCACTGATGGAGTGGGTTCATCAGGGAACAGACTGCATCAAAGTTTCACAAGTACTGTAAAGAGTATCAATAGATACATAGGGTACAACAAGATATAATGGCAGCATGCAAAAGACCAATAAGCAGATATATGATTAAATGCCAAATACTGATACATATAAACTCACGTCCCTTTAGAAAGATAATCATGGACGCCAGAAGCAAAATACTTCCCAAGGTAAGGAAGAACCAAGATGACAATATGGCATATGGCATATCATCATCTTGGTTCTTCCTTACCTTGGGAAGTATTTTGCTTCTGCCGTCCATGATTATCTTTCTAAAGGGACGTGAGTTTATATGTATCAGTATTTGGCATTTAATCATATATCTGCTTATTGGTCTTTTGCATGCTGCCATTATATCTTGCTGTACCCTATGTATCTATTGACACTCTTTACAGTACTTGTGAAACTTTGATGCAGTCTGTTCCCTGATGAACCCACTCCATCAGTGGGGGAAACGAGTCGGGACAGGGAATTATTGATGTACTGTTTGTTTCTCTTGTCTTTGGTGACGGTTTTTTGATTGCTTATTAGGTAATTTGTGCACTTTTCATT
Organism: Phyllomedusa bahiana; assembly: GCA_025379985.1. Taxonomy (NCBI): domain Eukaryota; kingdom Metazoa; phylum Chordata; class Amphibia; order Anura; family Hylidae; genus Phyllomedusa; species Phyllomedusa bahiana. The sequence continues at coordinate 123,603 of JAODAL010002691.1, read as the reverse complement.
TATATAGTCCTAGTGGTCTTTACTATCTGTTAGGTGTATCTTTGTTAGGGTATACATAGGGCTTCTAGATAGGTTCCTGGTGGGGTCGCCCTTTTTCAGGGCGGGTTCCCTACGTATTAGGTAATTGAGGTAGGGTATTATAGGGATCTTTTGTAAGTTTTTTATCAGTATTTAATAAAAGTTATATTTTAATTGTCTATCCAGCCTGAAGGTATCGTTGTACTCTGTGGTTGTTTTTTGGATTATTTACGGTACCGGGCAATACGTATCGTAGAGGCTGTCTCCGCCCGGTTATAATTAGGAGTATTGTAGTTTTGTAGTTTTTACAATAGCCCAGATATATAAAAAGCAGAACCAAGGACTGAGCAGCTCGGCTAAGGAAACAGCTGCGCATGAAGATGTAGGAAAAATAAAATAAGAAGTGGCCGCTTGTTGAGATGGGACCTGTCACTGCTGGCTTAATTCCTCAAGGGAATGTGGAACAGGTTCAAACATGCAAAGACTACTTGATGATTGACGTACTTATCTTGTCCTCTTCAATTCAAACCCATATCCTCAATTGGCCGAAAAAAGATGAAAGGCGCATCACAGTTATATTGTTGAGTTATGTGTTTGGCAAGAGATGAGGGGACTTAAAAATTTAATGCAAATTGCTTGCTGTTTTATATTGTTCTTATATATAGAATCAGGGTCTGTTTTCAGCTTTCGAAAGTGGAATTCCCAATGAGATGTTACTTGCATAAGTGTTCTTATTAATAACTGTGGTAACAAATCATTCCTGACCTTCGCTTTGAAGAGTCTCTCAATTGACAACTATTACAAATGAGCAAACTGATCTGCTCATTTCACCAATCCACCCAATTCACCATAAATTATTTTGCTTATTAATAATTTTCACTAATCAGCATCCAAAACTAAGTCCATCATATACATAGTGAAAATCCGTAGAAGAAATGTGAACACAACACAAAGCAACACAAAGTAGCAAGTATTTGGGAAGTAAAACAAAATTATACATGCCTTTCCACATTTTTGCTAATTAAAAAAAAACAGAAGAGTATGGCATACATTGGTATTCAGCCTTCTGTATTTGGATCCCCCTAAATAAAATCCATTGTGACCAATTGCCTAAGCCACCTAATTATTAAAGAGAGTACATCTGTACTTAATTAATAAGTATAATTACAGATTTTAGCGAACAAATTGCATCATGAAAACCAAGGAACACACCAAACAGCTCAAGGATAAAGTTGTGGCAAAGTGTACTGCAGGGTTAGGTTTTACATAAATAGCCCAAGCTCTGAACATCTCTTGGAGCACTGTTCAATCCATCATCTGTAAATGGAAGGAGAATGACACAACTGCTAAACCTACCAAGTCATCGCTGTCCACCAAACTAACAGCCCAGACAAGGAGAAGCAGCCAAGAGGCCCACGGTCACTCTGGAGAAGCTGCAGCGAACCACAGGTGGGAGAATCTATCCACAAGTCATATACTCCACAAATCTGGCCTTTATGGAAGAGTGGCAAGAAGAAAGCCCTCTTTGAAAGCGAGCAATAAGAAGTCCTGTTTCAATTTGCAGAAAGCTATGTTGGGGACAGAGCAGGCTTGTGGAAGAAGGTACTTTAGTCAGATGAGACCAAAATGCCAAAACGCTATGGGTCTTATGTATGAAACATGTCTAGGTCTTTGTTGCCAATAGCAAAAAATAAGAGCCCCCCTTTCATTTCATATAGTGCTCTGGAAAAATGAAAGGGGATCTCTGATTGGTTACTATGAGCAACAAAGAAAGTCTTACACCTACGCAGTTTTAATACATGAGGCCCTATGTGTGGAGAAAAGCCAACACTGCAAAACACTCTGAACACATCATCCTCACTGTGAAGCATGGTGGTGGCAGCATCATGCTGTAGGGATGCTGTACTTGTGCAGGGACTGGGAAGCTGGTCACCGTTGATGGGGAGGATGGGTGGAAAACCTGTTGGATACTACGAAAGACTTGAGACTGGGGCGTAGGTTCACCTTCCAGCAGGACAATGGAATCATTTAAATCAAAGCAGATTCATGTGCTAGAATGACCTAGTCAAAGTCCAGACTTACATCCATTTGAGAATCTGTGGCAGGACTTGAATATTGCTGTTCACAGATGTTCTCCAATCAGTCTGACTATAACTATTTTTCAACGAACAATGGGAAAAAAATCCTCTAAATGTGCAAAGCTGGTAGAGACATCCTCCAACAGACTTACAGCTCTCATTGCAGCTAAAGGTGGTCCTACAAAGTATAGATTAAGAGGCTGAATACCTTTTCAGTCTTTAACTTTGCAAACACTTTGAAGAGCATGTATCATTTTGCTACTTTGCGTTGCACCATCATGTAAAATATCAATAAAATGCATTTAAGTTTGTGGCTGTAAGGGCATGTCCTCATGACAAACCGCAAACTGTCTGAAAACCGGTCGCAAATGAACACAACGGGCTTCTATGGAAAACCCGGCCGTCCGAAAAACATTCTACATGCACATTCTTCTGACCGGTTTTCGGACGGAATATGAGCATGTGAATGGGAAGGGGGAGAAAAGCCGCTCCCCCCCTCCCTCCCGCGGCCGTGGGGACGGCACGCAAACCGGACAAATACCGGCCGGATAAACCGACCGGTATTTGTCCATTGCCGTGTAAATGGCCCCTAACATTTAAAAATGAGGAAAAGTTGAAAGGGTATAAATACTTTTCCAACTCTTAGAAGATTACAATACCGTATAGAAGATCGTCTTCACAGAGTAGTAAACTTATAGAAGTAATAACCAGCAGAGTTCATAAACTTAGTAGTAGAATCCAGTAACACCCCACAGCATAATAGGGGAGAAGAGCAGGTTCTGAAAGAACAGTCAGGTAGGAAAAACCCCTTTTAAAGTAAATTTTTTTTTATATATATAATATTACTGAAAGGCACTTTTTTGTAGTGTACTTCCATTAAATTTTCTGTGGGTTTCAGCTTTACATTAGCTGATTGATGACAGGAAGCCTCTGTGCCTGTAAACAGCACACAGGAAACAATTCTTTGTCCAGCTCCTAAGGGGTGTTGGCATTTTTAGGGCAGCCTTTGAAGTTATCCACTACGGTTCTGCCATATGAGGTACTTCTAAATTGTCCCATTCTATTGAGCTGAGTAGTACCAAGAATTGCTGCTATTAAAGGTACACCAAGTAGAAGCACATGGCCCCTTCATTCATAATGAATCATGACGATTCTTATATTTTTCAACCACGTTTTCAATATAAGTGCAAGTCCCAGAGGTGGTCAGTTTGAATATGTTTTAATAATCCTGAGATGGCCCCCTCATCGGACATCTATTGCTTATCAAATAAATCTAATGTAAATGTCTGAGATGAGAAGACCTGCTAATACTATCCTTTTGACAAACCCTTTTTGCAGTGCTTTTTTCTCAATGTTATAGGGGTACCCCACTATGGACCTTCCCCTGTAGGCAGGATATTGAAGGAAATGTCTCCAGGATCTGTTCTCCAGGACAAAAGTATTAAATAAAGCCACATATTGCAAAGTTTTAGAACAACGTGTAAATTGGTTGTGTTGAATAGGTTTTACTCTGAATTAACCAACAATGCATGTCCTCAGAAAAGGCGAGCAACAACATACTATGGTCACTCTTTAACATCTATGTTGTATAGTAATGCAAAAAAACGAATAAGTATTCCATATGCATTATAGAATGCATTAAATATTCTGCTGTTTTAGTAGCAGAGTCAACACATTTTTTATATGACAATAGACATTACTATGGGAACCTTTCACTAATTAGCACATAAGCAATTTTGAGACTGATGCATGGAGTTGCCAAAGTAATAAAGTCTGGCATCCCCTTAGGTTGTAAAGAATAAAAAAGAACGAACAATGTAATTTTAATTTCAATGAGAAGTTAATCTCTCAAAATAAGCTCTTTTTAAAATATAAATTGGCCGGACTTGCCAAAAAGCGAGCTCACGGAGTACTTCATTAAAATGTACTTATGACTCAATTACTTTAATGTGTTTTTTTTCTTTAAATGAATGCTATATGTCTTTTAATCAGATTGCAGAGTAAGCAGTTCGTTTTGTATGTGTACATTTATATAAAGTAAAGTGGTAGAGGTTCCTGCTCATTGCGACCCCCACCTTTTGGGAGAATATAGGTCTCATGACCCCTGTTTTGAAATACAAACTAGAAAAAAGAAAAACTGGTGACATGACTGTTTCCATAGAAGTCTATGGGATTTGGGGAAATGTATGTTTTTTCCAGTTATTTTCCATGTGTACTTTTCTTACCGCAAAGGTTAACATTGGCTAAACCTACCTTCACAGTCATAAGAGTGTTATGGAAGTAGGGTACTGCAGAAACTATGGGAGACATGTAAGAAGGAAGGCGCTTCGAAGTGAATTGTCGAGTCTCGTTTTCAGTGTATAATGCGCCTGAATGTATGAAAGTGTTTTTTGTGTGATTATAAATGATTTGTAAAGTTCATTGCGCTTCGCCTGTGTGTTTGGCACACTATGGAACTTAGAAATGCGCCAAACATGTATTAAGGCTAAAGATATGCTGGAAGTAAAAGAAAAATCATTAGAATAGCATGTCAGTGAATAGAAACTATGATCTTGCTTGGTGGAGCACAGGTCACAGCAAAACCTATGGTGTGCTGGCTCTTGCTGTATGTAAAATAAAGGGTGAGAGCAGCAAAAATTTCAAATTTATTGTAGTAAAAATTAAAAATTTAAAAATCAGAACAACAACATCAGTGAATTATTTAATGTAAAACTAATTTTAGATTCTATTGAGTTTAAATGCATTTTATAGGAGATATGTTTATATTTTTTGGATATTATATATTTTTATATTAATTTTATATGATATTTTTATTAAATTTAAATAATTGAATTTTATAATAGTTTGATAGTTATCAGAAATTACTTTTTATTATTGTATTTGTGTAAGTTGAGAAATAAGGGACATTTTTTGCCCTAATGGTAAATCTAGCTCCACTTCGACTCCTCAGGCTCAGGCAGACCACATTGAAATTGGTCTGCCTGTTCGAGCAGTAATGCGCCTAGTTTTGCCAAACCACATTCATATATGTATCTAACATTACGACTGTGGTGCGACACGCCTCCATAATGCCCCCAAAACGCCCCCTCATGTTAGGCGCATTAGAAAGTGTCGAGTCTTACGAACAATGTGCCTAATACATGCATTAGGCGCATTAGCCATCGTAGACTGCTCACTTAGGCGCATTTTATGCCAGAAAAGGGTGAAAAACTTGATCATACATGTCCCTTTTTTTCAATTATTATTAATTTTATTATTTTTCATTAAATTACTTTCTTTACAGATGTGTACAATTTTGACTATTGCAAATTGCTGTATACTTACAGCTAGGCAATCATGCGGGCTGAAGAATAGACCGCGCACGATAGCTGCGGGGGACCAGTTATAAGTTGGCCGATTAACCTGTTAGATGTGGCAGTCAATCCTGACCGTGGCAGCTAAAGGAGAGACAGAGTTAGGGGGATCCCTCTGTCTCCATAAGTACCATGTGACATGATCGCGGGGTGCCGATGGCTGCTATGTCCGGCTATCTGGCTGTTTCACCAAGCTTGTTCTTTACTCAAGGCTTCAGGCTGTGATAGGTTCTACAGCAGGGACAGACATTTCAGCTGTTCCATTCGTAGCTGACCCTGTAAGTGGGACATAAGTGATGGAGGGGTTTTAAAAGCAGGGCACAAGGCTATACAGTAGCCTAATGGAGGTGATCGAGAGTGAGATAAGATTTGCTCTAACTCTGTAATGAAGCAGAATCAGAACAGCAATGAATTTGGTAATGATCTTTATTTACCTTTGTCTACATGTTTAACCCTTTAAGGTTAAGCCTATTTTGGACTGAAGGGAACCAGTCACAAAGGTTATGCCCCCATTGCTGAGGACAGCACAAACTAATGACAGACTTGCTGTTTCCAGCCCTGTGTCCCTTATTCTGTAAGATGAAGCAGTTTCAGAGCATTTAATACTCAAATCGAGCAGTTTATAGCCTGTTATGCCAGAAAAGTGTCTAGCTTATTCATGTTCGGGTGTTTTTTTTTAATAAAGTTTCTTATTTGTGGAAACAGAGTCAGAGCAATTCAATAGCAATTGTCAAACACAGAATGGCAACGAAGAAATTGTACAATGATTCTATAGGTTACACAACAAAAATCTTCATATTCGACTTTGTTCCCCCTTTTTTTTTTTAACTGGAATGTCACTAGTCCCTCTGTCCAAAGATCCCACTATACCAACTCCCCGAACAAACCGTACCATGCTCCTGTTCGCGTTAAGCCTCCACTTCTAGATTTTCTAGTGTGCCTCTTAGCCTTTCTACTAGATAATATTCTGTGTATTTGAACGGATCCAGAATAGCCTTGATCTCGTCAGCCCCATATTGAGTAGAAATAAACTGCTTCCATTTTTTTAATGAAATTTTTAGCGTCTTTGTCTACGTTTCTCTCGGCCTACAGCTTTTCCATATACAAAGCCTGTTTCAGACCGTCCCTAAGCTCCGATATTTCCGGGGTCTCTGGATTGAGCCAGTGTCGCAAGATACATTTTTTCTCCGCCAGTAGTGTGATGTGGACCCCCTTCAAAGTCACTAGCGGACCCTCCCCTCCACCCTGCTCCAGTTCCTTGGTGGGATAGTGAAAAAGAAAACCCTGTGGGTTGTAGGTGATTGGGATGTTCCATACATCTTTTATGAATTGGGCGACCTGCCTCCAAAATTCCTGAATCCCTGTGCATAACCACATACAATGGTAGAGGTTTGCCTTTTCTAGGTCGCATTTCGGGCAGGCCTGGAGATACTCTGGATTTTCACTCCCAAATGGGATATTAAATGCATAAATGGCCTTGTGAATTAGCCTAAACAAGACCTCCCTCCATTGTTCGCTGACTAGCGCCTGTCGCACCAGGGACAGGCCTTTTAGTATTTTCTGTGCAATTTCTGGGTCTGATAGATGAGATTCCCAGCTCTTAAAGAGTACACCCTCCTGAGCTTCGGTATCTTTGTTGCGCAGGGTCAAGTAGATTCTAGATAGTGTTCCTCTGCCACTAGACCTCTTGCAGAGTTCCATGAACTCCGTCGTTTCCCCCAGTGATTGTAAATTAGTGACCGCTGCTTTACAGAAACGTTCTATCTGCTTGTATTGGAGTATATGATTAGGACCGAGACCAAACCTGCTGTCTAGTTCACTCCATTTAAGCAGAGAGCCATCCGAGGGGGACAGAACGTCACCCAGGTTTTTAATCCCTTTCTGCTTCCAACTGGCAAAGAGTCTATTTTCTGCTCCTGCCTTAAATGCAGGTGATTCCCAAAGCGGGAAGAATTTCGAGATGTACATGGGTCTTTTGAACATTTTCCTAACATGCCGCCATGTTGCCAGAGTATCCTTCAAAACCAGACTCTGCTTAATCTCCGTGCTGTGAAATTTCAGCGGGAGGTGTAGGAGTGCAGTTAAACTAAAAGGGCAAGCCAACTGGTTCTCCAGTATTGTGTTAGAAAATAGACTCGTACCCTCGAGCCAGTCTTGTACATGCCTCCACATAGCTGCCAGGTTGTAGAGCCTAATATTCGGAAGTTGGGCTCCCCCCTGTAGTTTTCCCAACGTAAGCTTTTTGTAGCTAATCCTGGAACGCTTGCCCCTCCATATAAATTTAGCAAAAGCACTGCTCAGTCGTTTAACGTCTAAGTGGCGCAGCAAAAGTGGAATGTTCTGTAGGGGGTACAATAGCCTCGCAAAACTGATCATCTTGATCAACTGAACCCTGCCCATGATGGATAATGGCAGGTCCTTCCACCTCTCTAGCTCGGCCAGTATCTTACCCAGCAGGGGGGGGTAGTTTAGTTGGTATGTTAGCGCCCCTCTGGTTCCCATCTTGATTCCCAGGTAGGTTAGGGTTTGAACAACTTCTACTTCCATCAACCTGTTAGGGAACACTCCCCTGTGACCCAGTGGTAATAACTGACATTTAGATTTTGATTTTAAAGCCCGAAAATTCCCCGAATCTGGATAGGACTCCCAGAAGCTCTTCCAACTAATGGCGAGGGTCCTCCAAAAAGATGAGCATGTCATCAGCAAAACATGTGATCTTTACCTCCCTAGACCCAACTCTGATGCCTCTGAAGGTGTCTGAGTTCAACAAGTGGACCGCCAAAGGCTCCAAGGCTATGTTGAACAGCATGGGCGAGAGAGGGCATCCCTGCCTTTTGCCTTTTTGGAGATCAATTGGAGTTGAGATAAAACCCTTGGTATAGATTCTCGCTTGTGGTGTTTTATACATGGCCGCTAAATAATTTCTAAAGTTCCCCGTGAAACCCATCCTATCCAAGACCAGATTAAGCCAATACCAACTGACATTGTCGAAGGCCTTTTCTGCGTCAATCCCCAGTAAGGCCTGCGACAAGCTGTTCTGTGGGTTCCTTTCAGCTGCATCCTGCACTGCGAAGACTGCCCTGATGTTTTTAACCGCTGACCTTCCTTTAATGAACCCTAATTGGTGCATACCTATTAGCTTAGGCATCAAGACTGATAGCCTGTTAGCCATTACTTTCGATATAATTTTAACATCTTGATTAATTAATGAAATTGGTCTATAGGACTCTGGTTGATGGGGATCCTTCCCTTTTTTGTGGATTACTGTGATATACGCGGTATCACCTGAGGGTAGCATGATATGTTTTTGGATTATTTCCTCGGATACGCTAGCTAACGTGGGTGTGACCTCCTCTAGCAGGATTCTATAAAAGTCCCCGGTTAGCCCGTCAGGACCTGGAGCTTTGGCTGGTGGCAAATCTTTAATAATGGCGTTATCTCTTCCTCGCTGATGGGTGCATTTAATGTCTCCCTGTCCTCTGCAGATATAGATTGCAGTTGCAAGTCGTTAAGGAATTCCGCTCCATTGGAGTTGTCACACGGGAGTTGTGAATATAATTTTTCATAATACGCAGCCAGGATGATATTAATCTTTCTCGGATCTTTTTCCATAGTTCCACTCCCATCTTTGAGACATAGAATACCCACTGGTCCCCTACTATTCCTAACCAGGTTTGCCAGAAGTCGGCCCGACTTGTTACCAAATCGGAACAAGAAGGCTCTCAACCTGTCTCCCAGGAACATCTCGAGTCTTTTCTGTTGGAACTCGAACTGCTCTTTGGCCGAGACCCACAGTGATTTGTTTTCTTTGCTGGGAGATGTCTGAAAAGCGGTGTATGCCTGTCTAAGCTGGGTTGTTGCCCTGTCAAAATTACCGCTAATTGCCTTTTTTTTTTTGCAGCCATGTAGGACCTTATCCTGCCTCTCAGCACAGCTTTTCCCGTGTCCCAAAAAAGTGCCGGAGACCCTGTGTGGGACTGGTTGTCCTGCGCATATTCCCTCCACCACTGTTTCAGCAAATCTTTAAAGTGTCATCTGCCACTAGGGCTCTCGGGAAGCGCCATAATATGTCTGTACCCTTAGGATGCAGGTCCTTTAGATTGATCAACACCGGGGAGTGATCAGATATCACCAGGTCTCCTATCTCTATTGATTCTACTCTGCCCATCAGTAAGGAATTTGCCAGGAAATAATCTAAGCGAGACCATGACAGGTGCACATGTGAGAAGTGCGTGAATTGCCGCTCTTCAGGGTTGAAGTGCCGCCAAACATCCGTTAAACCTACAGTATCACAGAGTGAGCTCAGCAGATTCTGCTTACGAACCCCCCCTCCCTGTAGTTTGTTAGTACGTTTTCTATCCTCCGTCTCACTCATCACGCAATTAAAATCTCCCCCCATTAAAACATTATTGGCGGTTTCTTTCATAATAGATGTCCCTAGCTGGTGGAAGAATGTTCTATCCGGGGCATTTGGGGTATAAACATTGTACAGCACTAGATTTCCAGCCGGAGTTTCTATGTGTACCCTCAATAGTCGTCCTTCCGTGTCCTTCTCCTGGCCATTAATCCTGCAGGTAGTATTTTTATTAAAGAGCATGACTACCCCTGCTTTCCCCTATACTGAGGGCGATCCCAACACCTCTCCCACCCATAATTTTCTGAGACGAGCTAAATCATTATCCGTGAGATGGGACTCCTGCAACATGGCTATGTCTGGCTTTAACTTCTTTAGATACCGTAATACCATCGTTCTCTTATGGGGAGAACGCACCCCCTTTATATTCCATGTTACTAATCGCATGGTTTGTGCTGCTTGATTTTACCCGAGGCGACACCCCCAGGAACTAAAGCATGGTACCTGACCCCCTCTCCCCACCCTCCCAAAAAGCAATTAAACTGAGACCATTTTTCCCACCTTTCTTTTCCTTTCTCTATCTCTTTGACTTCTCTTTTTTCGTGCATATTGATGGAGGCGAAAACAACTTCCTCCTAATCCACTTGAAGATAACTATTATAAAGGAACTCCGTTCCCTTCCCGTCTCTTATGCACGATAACCTGCCTGCCTAACCCTTTTCCCGACACAATGCCCCTATAATCCTGTAAGAAAACATTTATATACGACATCAGTAATAACAGTGCTACTTCCCTCAGCCAGCCAAACAACCATGCCCGTCGCAGTGTGACTGCCAGGGACGGCTGGTAGGGGGTGAGCTCAACCATCGTAATATCTTAACCAGTCCGTAGACCATTAATTTATATAACAAACTCATCGTTTTCTTGGAGTCCGGAATAGTCCTTGCTGTAGGCGAGGTTCCTTTTGTTCCTGTGTTGCTTTAGTCTTGCCGGTTTGACGCCGGGTCCTCCCCTCGTTTACGAGCTGTCTTTCTTCCAGATGGTCGCTGCGTCCCTTCTTTTGGGATGTATTCGGCAGAAATTCTTCCGCTTCCTCCACTGATTGGCAAACTATCGACGCCCCCTGCTCTGGAAAAATCTTGAGTGTGGCCGGGAATTGTAGATTGAAACGTATTTGCTTCTTTACCAGGGCCGTGCAGATGTTGGAGAACGCCTTTCTCTTCTTTGATACTTCAATAGAATAATCTGCAAATATTAAAAGTTTGTCTCCTTTATATAACAGGGGCGACCTGTGAGATCGATATGCTTGTAGAAGCTGGGCCTTTTCAGCATAGTCCAGATACTTTACTATAACAGGTCGGGGTCTTTGTCTCGGTCCCTCTTTGGGTGGGGGTCTTGGCGGCACTACCCTGTGCGCTCGCTCTACTTTCAGGGGTCCCTCAATACCCAGCGCTTGTGGAATATACTTTGCGCAGATGTCATGCAGGTTTTTTTGCTGGATCATTTCACTTAGGCCTATCACTCTTAAGTTGTTCCTGCAGGACCGATTTTCTAGGTCATCGACCTTGTCTTGCAGGTATTCTGTTTTCTTGAGCAATCTCTCCATAGTGCTTCTGGCCCCCGAGATGTCGTCCTCAACTCCCTCCACTCGCTCCTCCAGCTCCACAATGCGGCCAGAATGATTTTTCAGTTCAGCGTGCAAAGATGAGACAGCCGAGGTTACTGCTGCCTTAACTGAGGCCGAGATGGTAGCCTCAAAAGAGGCTAGGATATCAGGGGCAAGCAACTTGGCCACCGCAACAGCCATAGTTTTGCATGAGACATTTAGACCAGGGATGGTCTCTTCCAGCTCAGATGTCTGTGAGTTTAACCCTTGTGGTGCTGGGGCAATGTTCTGTGGCGCTGCTGAGGCTGTCTGTGCAGTTATAATAGCCTGCTGCATTGCAGGTGTGTCTGTGAATACCTCAGAGTTGTGGCTCTCAGTCAGAGTAAGTCTCCCCTTCCTCTGTTTCAGCCGCTGCCGCTGCATGCTGTCCGCACCCGCTCCTTGTGGAGCGCGGAGGATCCGGCGCCATCTTGTGTGGCAGGGTCGGCGTCCCGGGCTCTCCGGGTATTTATGCTTGTACGGGCTCCCCGCAGTAAAACTACTGTATCTTACAGAATAAGGGGCAAACCGCTGGAAACAGCATGTCTGTCTCTAGCTTGTGCTGTCCTCAGCAAGAGTGGCATAACCTATGTGACAGTTTCTCTATAAGAACCAAGTCCTACAGTAGTTTTCAAATCTGAGTATGTGTCAATTTATAAGGGAATAACTTTTTAAGGCTTTTGCTTATCCATGGAATTTTGAGATTATTTTCTCACGGCAAATTGTGTTTTACGTTAGCAATTGATTTTTGTCGATACAATCCTTGTTTATTTGTAAAAACAACAATATTAAACATCTTTTATTTTTTTAGGATATTAGGGGCTTTTAAATTTAGTAGCAAGTTTTAAAATTTTCAAGAAAAACACAGATTTTTATAGGGACCAGTCAAGTTCTGACAGGCCGTAGCGTGGCCTGTATTTTAGACACCCCCATAAATGACTCCATCTGAGAAACCGCACCTTTTAGGTTATTTAAAATAACACTTAAAAAATTTGTTAATGTTTGGTGTTTCACAGAAATTAAGGCAAAGATGAGGTGAAATTTCCAAATTAATTTTTTTTTTCAGATTTTTAATTTTAATACTCTTTTTACTGGAACATAGAAAATATGAGCAGAGAAATGCTTATCAATATTGATTTTCCCAATTATAAAGTTTTCAGAGATATCCCATATGTGGCCCTAGTGTGCTGTTTGACTCAACCACAAGCTTCAGAATAGAAGGATCACTTACTAGACTTTGGGGTCTCATTTTCATTAGGATTTTCTTTAGGCGCCATTTTAGGTTTGCGGACACCCTAAGGTGTTCCCATAAAAAAACCTCATTTAGTAAACTACACTCCTTAAGGGATATATCCAGAGATGCAGAGAGTATACCGACCCCTCAGGTGTTTCACAGATTTGTTTAAGCCTTGGGTCATGAAAAAAAAAAAAATTACATTTTTCCGAATTATATAAAGTTTTAGCACACATTTTTTTTTCACAAGGAATATTGGCGATAAAGCACCTCAAAATTTATTATCCAAGTTCGGCAACACCCTATATGTGGATGTAAACTGCTGTTTGGGTGCATAGCAAGGCGTACAAGGGAGTGAGCTCTATTTGGCTTTTGGAAAGCAGATTTTGGTGGGTGCCATGTCACATTTACAAAGCCCCCAAAGTACCAGAACAGGTGAAATCTTCCAGATGTCACCCCATTTTGGGTTCAACACCCCTCAGGAAATTCCTCTAGGAATGTATTGTGCATTTTGGGCCCACAGGTGTTTCACAAATTTTTTTTAGTGCTGGGCCATGAAAATAAAAAAATCCTTTTTTTATTTTTATTTTTTACAGCGTTCACCGTGTGGTAAAAATGACATGTTAACTTTACTGAGCAGGTTAATACAATTACAGTGATACCAAATTTACTTTATTTTTTGGACTATAAGACGCACTTTTCCCCAAAACAATTTGGGAGGAAAAAGGGGGTGCATCTTATAGTACAAATGTACTGTCTTAGGGCGACAGGAGGCTGAAGTGGGGCGATGGGATTAAACCCCACTGCCACTGCGTTTTGCCAGCACACCAAGCCGGCTTCCTCCGCAGACCTGAGGAAGCTGGCTTGGTGTGCTGGCGAAACGCGTCGTTTTATTCTTTTAAATAAAGTAAGACACCACTATAGTGGTTAATTACCCAGGTTTTCTTAGGAATTCTTTTATTCCCGAGCGCTATGTCTCTCCTTACACCAATATAAAAATATGGTTATAGTGATAACCAAGTTATTTAGTTTTTTATGTTGTACCAGTTTAAAAAATTAAATAAAATGTTATTGTGCAAAACAATGTCTATGTATCGCTCTCTTCTGAATGCCATAACTTTTTAATATTTTTGTAAACAGCTGTGTAAGGGCTTTTTTGGCAGGACAAACTGATGTTGGTACCTTTTTGCCGTTTAAATAACTTTTTTATTACTTTTTATTCCATTTTATGTGCAGAGGAATGAACAAAAATCGCAATTCTGCCATTGTTTTTTTTTTTATGGCGCTCCTCGTACAGGTGAAATAACAGATTTATAGTTGAGGTCATTACACATGTGGCAATACCAATTTTTTTTTCAGTAATAAGGGCGGTGTACTTGTTTTACTGTATTTTTCTTTTTTTTTTTTACACTTTTTACTTTTTATTTTTCTCACTTGTCCCACTATGGGAGTATGCTCAGCGATCATCCTCTCTGTACTGCAAGCATTATGCAACTGTTATTCATACTGTCGGGCCCCGTGTCTGGGTGGACCAGACAGAACTACATCAAAGATAACCCAGAGGTTATTATTTGCCACAGGTTGTCATGATAACCATCGGCACCGATGGAGGACAGAGGGAGCTTCCTTCTTCTATCAAACTCCTTAGCTGCTGGGTTGCTATTGACCATGGCAGTTAATGGGGTTTTGCCAGAACGTGCCTTATCTGCTAAGAAGCAAATGTAAACAAAGCCACGCTGAGCTGAGAGAGCGAGAGACACAGCCAGAGCACAGAGCCGTGCATATGGGATCGTGTGAAATGTTCACTCAAATAATCAAACTACAACTAGTGGATTCTATATACAAACGACAACAGCTTTCTCCACAGCAGCTTGATTGCTTCTTCATGTTCACGGTCATCAGATAAAGCAGGGATCTACTCAGATAATCACACTACAACTAGTGGATTCTGTATACAAAACACAACATATTTCTACCCGGTGCCTTGAAAGCTTCTTCAGCTCCCTCTCATCAGATAAGAAGTGTTCTCTGAGCAAGCCCGACCAGCAGCTCCTGTCACTCTGCCTGGTCATATCTAATGCAAACTTTTAAGTAACTAAGGGCAGTTAAGGCAGCCTGTAGCTCTCTCAGGCTGCAATTTTTTTAATCACATATATTTAGAAAAGTCATTAAATACCCATTTTGGAGGATCCCACGTCAACATTACATCGTGGCAAAACCCCTTTAAGGGGTTAAACTGCCAGAAACTAAGTTATCTCCGTTCCGGACTGCAAATGCAGGAGCCCAGCGATCAATCACCATCGGGTTCCCGCTACGATCAAACGGGCACAGCTCCATGATCAAAATGATGTTTCTGTACGTCATGGTCTTTTAACAGTCACGGACCTATAGAAATGTCACGGTGCGCTTATGGGCTCATGCTAATAAATGTGGTGGGAATACTACTTTAAAGGCGTTGTCCACTTTATAATGTGTGTATATAATTTGCTTATTTATTATATATATCACAGGAAATCACACAATTTTCTAATTACATATATTAAAAATTTAAATCCTCTACCTCTATTCTACCAATGAAGTAGGGCCCAATAAGTAAAAAAAACAAACAGCCCAAATTTCTGTCCATAGTAATGGCTACCATGGAGTACCTATATGAACCTCTATGGAGAAAACTGTCATGTGACCACCACATACCAACTGGGCATGCTTGACCAGATAAGAGAGAGCATCAGATGGCAGTAAACACAAGCAATGAGGGTTATACATTACAATGGCTAGACTATATAACCATAAACACTGTTCATTTTTGATTAGTACATATTTTTGCAAAGTTTGCTATTTTCACAAAATGTATTCAATGAGAGATAATTTCTATGGTGGTACCATCCCTTTAACTTTGAACTTGTGAACTATCCTTTCACCTCGGAACATTCAGTGCTTTTGTTATTTGTGGAACTTTTCCTGACTTGTGCAGTTTTTGTTCTCTCAACTTTTTGGACCACTATTTTGTCTTGCCATATTTCTAACATTCTACCAAATATCACAAACAAAATAGCCGTAGCCAGTTCAGGTATTATCTCAAGCAAGCCTTGTGCATCAAATGAAACCTTTGAGTCAACACGTGATTTGCAGATAGATGCTTTTATGATGGATTTTAGTCAGGGTGTTGAATAATTCTAATTTTGCAAATACCCTAAATTTGCATTGGCGGGGTTGATTAGTTTTGTTTGCAACTGTATATATAAATCTATAACTCATAACATAAAATCACTGACTGGTGAAGTGGCTAACTTTGATAATTTCAATGTTAGAATATATTAGGTAGAAGGTGAGCCATCAGTTCTTGAATTTTGTGAGCAGGCAAATGGATCTCTGCACCTTTCCAAAGGCCAAACTGTGATGGCTGGATAGGAGGGTCACAGAATCTCCAAAACAG
Organism: Phyllomedusa bahiana; assembly: GCA_025379985.1. Classification (NCBI taxonomy): domain Eukaryota; kingdom Metazoa; phylum Chordata; class Amphibia; order Anura; family Hylidae; genus Phyllomedusa; species Phyllomedusa bahiana. The sequence continues at coordinate 107,485 of JAODAL010002691.1, read as the reverse complement.
CAGTTTTTTTGGGTGTTCCTAGTAAGGAGTGACAAGTACCCAAGAAAAGTGGTCAGGAATGGAAGGATAAATGTTGAGATGATCATGGTTGCCCAAGGCTCTTTGATGTTTGTGGAGAGCAAAGGCTAGCTCATCTGGTTTGATCCCCCTGAAGGGCTACTCTAGTGCAAATTGCCGAAAACATTTGTGCTGGTTATGATAGAAAGATATCAGTTGAAAATTTCGTAGCCATGGACTAGTAAAATTCCCCATGCTGAACCCTGTTCACCAACGAAAGTTGCTCCAATGGTGACACAAGCATCTGAACCTTTGAAGAAAGTGACCTGGTCTGATAAATCATGCGCTCTTTCCTAGGTTAGTGATGCACATGCACCCGGCAGACAACCTGAGGTAAAAAGATGGTGGCAGGATGTACAAGGTCAAGAAAGCAAGCTGGTGGCGGCAGTATGATGCTATGGGCAATGTTCTTCTGGGAAACCTTGGGTTCTGGCATTCATATGGATGTTACTTTGACATGTGCCCCCTGCCTTACCAAGGCCAAGTACAACCCTTCATATCCCCTAATGACAGTGCCCTCATTTAGCAGGATAATATGATCTGTTACATTGAACAAAAATGTTCAGGAATGGTTGGGGAAGATGACAAAGAGTTCAAAGTGTTGATTTAGCCTTCAAATTCCCAAGATCTTTATCTGTACTGGAAAACAAGTTTTCTCCTTGGACACCTCATGTTGCAACTTAAACAGAACTTAAATGATTTGCTGCTAACATGTTGAAGCCAAATATCACAGGCCACCTTCAGAGGTCTTATAAAGTCCATGCTTTGACAGGTAAGGGTTATTTTGGCAGAATGAGCAGGACCTACTCGCCATCTAGCAGGTGGTATGTTATTATTACTTTGTCTTTTTACTACATTTGAAGCCAATATAATTCATTTATCTCCATGGAGGAGCTAATTTCTTAGTGCAGTTTCTGGCAGGTTACAGTTTTGGAAAAAAGTTGTTAACCTGACAGTAGAAATTGCAGGATAGTTAAATCATCAACAGAAGGACGATGTAGTGTATTCTATTGTCACAATAACAATTTACATTGTCAGTATATCTCCTCATCTTCCTCTGTGGTGTCATGGAATGTGTCCAGAGGGTTTGATTAATGAGTCTACCATGCCAGGAAAATTCATTCATCCTGTGTGTCAACAGAATAGGAACATGGACATCATCTGAATTGCCAAGTACTTTACAATATGGAACATTGATAAGAAAAATACTATATAGAATAAATAGGAAATTCTGAATGAGAAGAATGAATGTTATTGGCACAGATAAGCAGCATTTTACTCATGTGGCAGGTAGGATGTCTGTTTTGCACAAAACCAAACATTATAGAGTAGTGGTTTTCAGCCAGCAGTAAATGTACCTTAGAGGGTCCATATCACAGACGTAGGCCTGGTTCACATCAGTGTTAGAGGTTTCATTCAGAACCGCGGTCACAAGTTCCATCAGGCATGACCTAAAATTCAGTGCAGCAAGCTGTCGGATCCAGTGTAGACAGTGGGATCTGTCAGGTTCCGTTGGTGCTCATATTAAAACAGGTCCATTTGCACCTCTTCGGCGGAGGTTCCGAACTGAACATCAGACGCAGATGTGAACCAGGCCTTAGTGGGCTCGCTGGTCAGGAGACAAAGAAAAAAATTCTTAGACTGCCCTAGTGACTATCAGTGTTTCCCTGTTGGTTGCTATGGCATCTATGTGGTAGCCAACCATTATCACCTACAGCGAACTCAACTCAGGGAGCCCACTCTACTCTAACATTCATCCTGCCTTCTGTTTATTGCTTCTGTTTGTGTGCCACTATTGTCATCATCAGTTATTATCTGCCTTCTCCTATACATATCAGTAGTTATAAGGGTCTTCGCTCTTTACATGGTAAGAGTGGGTGGTGGTGTGATATGGGATCAGGCGCCTGATCTATGCTCTGTATTTTAATGGTTCTGTACATATACAAGGTCTGTATATACAGGGGGGACTTATTTGACTTCTGTAATTTTTACGCAGTCTAATCTTTTGCCTTTAAAAGGGTATGTATATATAGGGGTGTCTGTTTGTACATGAGGAACTGGTCTGGGCTTTGTATATGGGGATTGCCTATTATGGTGGGCTATCCTCAGGTCTGTATCTTTATTTAGAAGGTCTAGTGTGTCGTCTGTGTCCATCTTGGAGTTCACTGAAGGAGATCATATGTACTTTTTTAAATTAAGTGCTATCAGTTTGGGACATGTCCAACATAATTGGTGAGGTACCGTATATAGAAAAATGTACCCATGACAGAATGCTGAATCCACCATGCAACAGACAGCATAGGTGCCCAACCAGTGTTACTATCTTATCTTTGGGTCCATTGGGGCTTTGGCATGGTGTCCATTGTTTTAACTTTTTGATGGCAAGATTAGAGTGAACTGCCAATGGAGGCTCACTGAGAGATTCTGGTGGTGGTGTCAACGCCAATTGATAATTTTAGGGATTAGCTTCCTTTCATGGATTTGAGGTTCTGTGGTATCTGTTACCAGGAGGTCTAGGGGTGTATTCCATGCATATGTTATATGCATGCAGTGCATTTCCAAGATTGGTTTTCAGAGAGATTATATTTACCTGTAATTACCCTGAGCCTATTTACAGCATAAATGTGAGCTTCATGCAGTTTATTATTTTTTCTTATTAGAAAAGTAATGTGGTAACTAGTATTAAAGCCCAGCACTTACCTGGTGCAGATGGTTCTAGATATGGAGTATTGCTTTTTCTAGACATTGTCACCTATAGAAACTAACATAACATTGTAGAACTTGAAGGGATTGTCTTTTTTATGTTTTTTTTTAAATACATTTAAAGTACTAATGCCTTGATAAATTAGAAAATAATCTCTCATACTGACTTTTCTCCTCACATGTGCTACAATGCTAATTCTGTGAGTCGTCTCTCCACGGTCTTCTGCTTTCTTACGCCAGTAGCAGTCAGAACGTCATTGCTGCCTGATATCACTATTTGGAAGTCAACAGCTCCAAAAGGTGCAGCAGTGCTGTTCTGACTGCTGCTCGAAGGAGTAATCAGAAGAGCAATGGGAGATGTCCCGCAGAGTCAGCACTGGAGTGGAGGTGAGGAGGAGGATATGAGGTTTTTCTTTACTTTATCAGAGCAGCAATGCCTTCAATTTATAACAGGCTCAGCTAGCAATGGCAGGACTGAAATGTCAGTCACTGCTGTAGAAGTACCAGAGCCTGAACAGGAAGAGGTAACCTGAAGCTGGCTGTGAAGAGCAGGCTCTGAAACAACCACATGACCGCACTTTTTTAGTGGCTCCGAATCAGTACTACATAGCTACAAATACAATACCAATGGACCTTTATTAAAGGGGTTTTGCCACGATGTAAGTTGACATGGGATCCTCCAAAATGGGTATTTAATCACTTTTCTAAATATATGTGATTAAAAAAATTGCAGACTGAGAGAGCTACAGGCTGCCTTACTTGCCCTTAGTTACTTAAAAGCTTGCATTAGATATGACCAGGCAGAGTGACAGGAGCTGCTGGCCGGGCTTGCACACTTTTTATCTGATGAGAGGGAGCTAAAGAAGCTTTCAAGGCACTAGGTAGAAATATGTTGTGTTTTGTATACAGAATCCACTAGTTGTAGTGTGATTATCTGAGTAGATCTCTGCTTTATCTGATGACAGGGAACATGAAGGAGCTTTCAAGAGGCTGTGGCGAAAGCTGCTGTTATTTGTATACAGAATCCACTAGTTGGAGTTGGGTTATTTGAGTGAACCTTTCACACGATCCCTTATGCCTGGCTCTGTGCTCTGACCATCTCTCTCGCTCTCTCAGCTCAGCCTGCTGTGTTTACCTTTGCTTCTTAGCAGATAAGGCATGTCCTGGCAAAACCCCTTTGGCCGTGTTCACACGGCTTATTCCCGACGGATTTGTGAGCCGTATTGCGCTCACAAATCCGCCGTGAATAAGGGGCGGGACGGGGGCGGGGCCGGAGACAATGCTCCCGGCCCCATAGACAATGCATTGTTTACAGCGCGTCCGCGCCGTAAATAATGTGCATGTCACTTTCTCCCCCCGCGGCGGATTCGCCGAGCGGGGAGGAGCGACGGATTCCACTGTTCTCTATGAGAGCAGTGGATTACCGTAATTGCTGCCGCGGATTGGCGCCGTACTGCAGCGCAAATCCGGCGCGCAGTACGGCGCCAATCCGCGGCAGAATAAACCGTGTGAACGAGGCCTTTAAATCTTGTCAGGCTGTCTTCAGAAACTCATTAAAGCTTCTTTATCTTTCTACTCATGTATTCTTCCACGAGTTATATCTGGGATTGGTTGGATCTGTAGACTTTTAGCAAAAGTGTCTTGGATACAAACCCAGAAAAGAACCTTTTTTCTTATTTAAGCCACTTTAGGTTGGTTTGTGCCTATGTGCATATGCAATGTGCAATGCACTCCATTTTGTGGGGCTAAGATCTGGCTCGGTTCCTGATTATCTTGTTTGCTTGTACAAGTCTGACAAGTTTGACCCTTGGCTTGGCCTCAACATCCGATAGCCATTAATCACAGGCCACACAGTAACTTAGTCCTCCTACTGTTTTAGCACAGCCCTTGAAGACATTTTATTTCATAGTAAAAAAATTGTTTAAGGAAACTTGTTTTGTATCCCAGTGTTGCTGCAATCTGTGTTTTATATTGGAAGTACGGGAGGGGAGGGGAGAGAGGACTACTTTATGTTTGAAAGTAAAAGAATTTAGGAAATGATGCAATGGTGAGGAGTGTGGGATTGTAGATTTTGCCAATTTCACAATGAATGATGCATGAGAAACAAAGTATTTCAAGCTATTTTTATGGCTCCTGCTTGACACCGAGTACAACTCGCTTTTGAATACGTGTTTAACCTTTACTGGCCATAGCACTGATGATCCAGTAGTGTTTCCAGAAACCTCTTCCTGTGCTACATTGCTGCTATGTCATTAAGATAGAAAAGAAATCAGGGTCTTTGTGTCCACCCTTTGTCTCCCAATTGTTGGACTTACTATGTGGGTGTTCTGCTTTTGCTGGAGCTTTGTAGACTAATGTGATCATGTACCCTGTGTAGACTTAGGTCAGAGATGTGTCACTTATGTACGTACTTGAAATGGAAGTGAAGGATGTTCTATCTAATCCTATGCTTATATTATAGGATACATTTCCACTTACAAGTTATGCAGAAAGGATTTCTCTATTACAGTATGATTCTCACTATTCTAAGTTTCTTTTGCCTTTAGATGGAGACTAAAGAATATTTCCTGTTTAAAAACAAACAAAATTTGTTATAAATGAAAGGGATTCATTAGAACAGTGAGAAATACACGTAATTAAAAAAAAAAAACAAGGGTAAACATATTAAAGTGAACCTACAGACTGGTTGCATGCTGTGATTAATGAGGTGTTCTTGCCATGCTGTTTAACAGAACCACAGGCAGCTTCAGACTCACTCTTCCTGGTCAGGCTGTGGACGGGTCTACAGTAGTGATTGGCATATCAGCTCTGCTATTCATAGCTGATGCTGTTAGGAGCCGTTTACACGGCACAGAGCAAATACCGGTCAGATTATCCAACCGGTATTTGCTCTATTTTGGGGCCGTTTACACGGCCGCGGGGGGGGCGGCTTTTCTCTTTCTGGTTTGCAGAAAAAAGCCCTCCCCCTTTGAATTGAAATGTTCATGTTCCGACCGAAAACCGGGGAGAAGAATGAACATGTTCAATGTTTTTCGGACCGCCGGCGGTCTAAAAAGCCGCCCGGCGGAAACTCTGTGCAGTGGGGACTGCTGCATGGATTTTTCATAGAGGTCCATCTAAAAGGTTAAACACACACGGTTTACAGACAGCTTTCATAACCGAAAACCGTCTGTAAAACCGGGTGAAAACCCAGATCATGGGGACATGCCCTTACAGTAAGATGAATGCAGGAGTTTTGTAAACTGTCGTGGGGGCTACAGAGCTCTAAAGGGTTAAAGTTTGTCAGTAACATAGATAGTGCTGAAGATAAGACACAGCAGGGAGTGAGTTGCCATGTTCGGACAGAGCTTATGGAGCAATGGCAGCAGAGAGAGGTGGTTGGTAACCTAGAAAAACTTGTGTACATGAGAAGTAGATAAAATTTCCTCTATCTCCTATACAACGCAAAATCAGAACAACAGTGTATTTTGTGTTAATCTCTATTTACCTTTGCCTATATGTTTAAAGTTTACCTTTGTAGTGAGAAAACCCCTTTAAGAACCATGTGCAGGTTTGTAACACATTCTTTGATGTGGTCTTGTGCCTTCTTGTATTTCAACAAATTTGGGTACTTATAAAGGCTCGCTTTACTATTTATCCCACCATGCTGGATTTTGGAATATGATACATTACTGCACAAGCTTCAAGTGTATTCTGTGCAAGGGAACGAAGCTGTTGTGATTCTGTCATGATGAGCTGGTTACAAATATATTTATATACAGCTGGTTAATGCTGCCTGAACAATAGGAAGCAAGAAATAGCTGCAGGTTTCCTGGTCCCAGTAATATGGGCTTTACTTTAAAACACTGGCGTTTTAGAGTAGAACACCCAGTGAAGCTGAGCCGGGTGTAGAGAGAAACTGGCTGGAGGAAATAAGTCCAATGTGCGGCTTTTCCCCACTCAGTTTAACAGATTGGGACACATCCCAATGATCACTGGAATTGTAACACCCAGTTGACAGATTCAGTAATACATTTCTGTGCGGAATGACAGAGGAACAGCACAGCACAGTTATAAGAGAAGATGCCCCAGAGTTGTTATTTCACAGAACGCACAAGGATATACCAAAATAGACATATAAGCAACAGTCCTATCTAACTGTCAGTGTTCAGGGGATAGGATATGTCATTATTGATATCATAACCTCTGCATAAGAGATCCTATGCCATTCCACATTGTAGAATATGTGGCTCTCAGGCAAACAATTGGGGGCCGCTGTCCTACAGTATGAACCAGAGAGGTTGAAAAATGTTTTTTTTTACTTTAGTATGAGAACTAAATATTTTGGTCATGAAAACTCTGCTTTGGGACTTCTATATTAGCTCAGATTTGTATAACTTTACTTTTTACAAAAGAATAAAGTATTGTTTGAGCTAAATGTACCCTCTAAATAATGAGAAATGACAACACCAGATGTATCAGTCATCAATGTTTTTTACTGATTCCTAAAATGTGGCTTATGGGCTCTGTGATGTGCAGAAAGCTGCAACATTCTGACACTCTTACAACCACTTTACATCCTTCCCATTCCTTCCTATCTACTAAAGAACTTGCAGGGAAATGGTATTATTTTCTCTGCTATGTTTTTAAATTGTCAAATATACTTATCTAAAAAGATTCCACTTCCATAGCAAACAGATTCACCACATTTCAGCAACATTTTACACTTGCTCTCAAAGAAGTAGAAGAGTTCAACCGTTCATCAGAACTGACTGTGGCTGAGGCAATTCCTTTATACCCTGACATTGTTAGAGATGTTGCCCCTGTGGTCACCACTTTGCCCCCAACCAAAGTTAGTGTAGAGAGGCCGTTCTCTAGCCTGGAAATAATGAGATCAGATTTGAGGTCCTCAATGAAGGAGGATCTGATGGAGGCAATACTATTTTACAAAACAAATTCATTCAGACTCAACAAATGTTATTGACTACATTTTTATTGAAAACTGTTTTTACCCATTTACTGCAGCATTTTGCATATTTAAAATTTATTATTTTTTGTGTTCGAAAGTTGCATCCATTAAATATATTTTATCACTTAAGCATGTGTCATGTATGAGGGAGTGGGAGTTAGGGAAATTGAGGAGTCGGAGCTTTAACTTACTGACTCCACAGCGGTGGGATAGAGCAGCATAGTTCACCTGACTGGTTCACTTTAAGGGCCACATGTATGAAAACTGTCTAGGACTAAAATTCACTTTGTTGCCCATGGCAACCAATCAGAGCTCCCCTCTCATTCTTCCAGAGCACTATATGAAATGAGAGACAGTTTTTATACATGAGGCCCTAAGTGTTTTTTCTGCATTTAGTTGAGCATTCTGATTGGTTCCTAGGGAAACACTGCCTGACAACTATACTGAAAAGTTAGTGATTAATGTGTAATATATCAACCTAGCACCCAGACTGTCAGTCGTCACTCAGCTATTCAGCTCAAGCTACACAGGCCTACAATAATGGGGAAAAAGCTGGTTACCAGAGTCAGACCTGTCAGGACATCTAGGAGAGACAGTGAGATGCCTAACTACCTTGCTCATACAGTGCTTGACAGCTCTTCCTAAGATGTAGGGTGACACAGGGGCGTAGCTACAGGGGGTGCAAAGGTGGCAGTCGCTACCGGGCCCTGCAGCCTGAGGGGGCCCAAAAGCCCTTCTTCCACATAAGAAGACATCGGTATTGTAAATGGCACATAGTAACTGGGGGCCCTCTTTCCCTTTCTTACACTAGGGCCCAAGAGCTTGAAGTTACGCCTCTGGGGTGACATGTATGTACGGGGCTGCGCCAATAGCCCTGTCCTCTAGATTTATAATCAGGCGCACTCCAAAAATAGGCGCATTATTGGGTGCCCGTAGCACGTTCTGGAGGCATCTCACCACAACCATATGGTTCTACACATTTATGACGGGAGGACGACAAAACTAGGTGCATTACTGCTACATCAGCCAGACCTGTTAAAAGTGGTTTACCTGAGCCTGATTTGTCGTTGTGGAGCTAGAAAGCGCCTAATCAATGACCTGCAGTAGAACAGGTTCATAAATTCAGGCTCATTCTACACTAATAATGCGAGCAAAAAAAATGGGACCAAAATATATACATGTCTTCTATATACATAGTGTGTATATAGAAGGCCGTCAATCACTTTGTGGGCGGGGAAAGCAGGACTCTCACAGTGTCTTTCTTAGGCGTCCTCTCAGGATCTACTCTTTTTACTTCAAATCAAATAAACTTATATATTGCAGAACTTTTCTCTGTCAACTCCCACTGTCAGATATAGTAGCGGACATCACCTGACAGGTTCTTGTTTAAGTACAACACGGGCAAGGAGCATGATGTGAAGGGGTGTTCGAAATGTAATAAATGGTCTTCGGTCCATTAGGGAATAATTAAAAATAGAAGAAAAACACATATGCTTTATAAAACCTCTCTTTCTAGCGCCACTGCTGTCCTGGTGATCCCAGGACGTTACTGTTCAGTCTTCACGTGGCTCTGCAACCATCCGCAGGCCTCAGCAGCCTCTTGCTGGATATACCGCAGAAGAATACTGCTACCTGTGATTGAGGATGGGAGGATCACGTAAAGACTGAATAGAGACGCTCTCAGCCGGGATCACGAGGACAGCCATGGTGCTGGAACAAGAGGGTGCACAAGGTAAGTTGGTTTTCTCTTCTATTTTAAATCATCCTCTTAAAGATTGATTCATTAGTTTCGGAACACCACTTTATTTTACGTATTTCTCATCAGCATTTTGTTCTAAATGTGCATACATAAAAGAGAGCACATTTGACACTAGTGAGGTAATACAATGTAATCTGTCAGTGCAGTCAGTAATTCCAGTATTCCTAAGGCTACATCTACATAGCAATGTTAAAATGCCATAGAAAATATGACAGAATTTTTACATTGCTGTACCGCGGCTTTTGGCACGGATTTTGGGATTTTCTGCTGACCAAGTACATGGGCTGCACTGGTATCCGGAGGAAGGTAGAACATGTTCTATCTTCCATCGGACGGCTTCAGTAGAAACCCATGCTCTGTAGGCAACAGCACTATTGAAGTCTACGTAGCGCTGAGTACATTTGGATTTTCAACGGATTCAAAATACTGAATCCACTGAAAATCCGACTAGAAACTAGTGCTGTGTATACATAGACTTATATACATAGCAATTCATAGAAGTGTATATGTTAAGAACACTTTATTAATGGTATATGGATACTCAGAACCAACCTGTATGTGGCCTTGAAAGTTTTACTTGAAATTTTCAAGACTTCTTAAAGGTAAATGACTTTAGTGATAGATTGTAACAGTCCGGCGTGTTGGTGTGTTGACACATCTCTTTTTCTCTTGATCTGAGATCAAAGGGAGCTGCTACTTTCTCACATGTTACATGTCATTCTCTGGCCTTTAAACAAACTTTGAACAAGAAGAAAAAAAACAGCACACACCATGCGCTGAACATTATCTCCTCAGATGAAGAAACAATGCACAAGGGGTCAAAGTACTTGTATCCGGTTGTAAGTGGGGCTCAGGGCCAGGATTTTAGACATTTGTTTGTCCTCTAGTGCGTCTGACAGCTTTGCAGCCTCACTGCTCCATATCTAGAAGTTATAGTAATAGAATATATTTTCTTTTTATAGTCGTCTTGCAGTCCAAGGTTTCCATTAGTATATTACTTTTTTTAAATTTTATCCTAATTTTCTTGTCATCTTTGGTATCTGCTTATTGTGTTAAATCTACTTTAGTTGCCGTCAGTTAGCCACATTCTCAGAGAGAGTAGAGTCAGAATATGTAGGAGAGATTACTGAGATTGTATATACACGTTTTCTAGACACTAATGTTGACATGCATGAAACCTGGCATTGACAAACCAGTTTTAAATCTCTTTAGAGGAGTGTAGAAGGCGCCAGTATGTATGAAATTGTCTCACAGCACTTTATATATGTGACCCGTTCTACAGCGAAATTTGTCTCAGCCATGTCACTTTGAAATAGGTATAGATATGTACGACAGCTATGCACCAACCTTTGACGTATTCGTACGTTTCACACCAAACCTTGGCACAATTCAAAAGTGTTGTGTCTGTTGCAGAATACGAAAAGTTTTGGTGTACGACTATTAATACAACTATAGAACAGGTCTACGACAGAAAACTGGTGCAGCCCCATTCATACATGTCACCCTAATTCTTCCATTTTCTTGTAGAATTTCTGAGAGTTCTGGGTGCAGAAAAGAGGGGAGGGGGTAATTTGTTACTGAGTACACAATGGCGTGCCATGTCTCTTAGACTTTCTCTGCAAGATGCTGTTAAGTCCTTTTCCCCAGATTTAACCGGGAGTAGCACCGCGGGAGTAGATCATGTAGATTATAATTCCATGGCCTGTTATTCTGTAATCACTGACAGTGTAATATTTTAGTGTAGGCCTCATTCACATCTTGTTTCTCGTCCATGTTCGTTGGCTCTGTTGGGATACTGTGCAAAATTTATCGGGATCATAGTGTAAAACATTGTCTACCTTACTTTTGTGTTAGATTCAGAAACTGCACACATTCAGTAAATAGATTACATGTAATCTGAATTGGTCCATGGCCCATGACTGGCTCTGTCCAATGGATACATTTTGTACATTATCCTGATTTATGCCATGAACAGGGAGTATAAAGGTGATGTGAATGAGGCCTTAGTAAATCCTCTACTTTTGTTTTGTGTTATAGCGCTGACAGATTCCATACTTTTTGAACAATGTTGTTACATATACCAATCTCTACTTGTGCAGTATTATTAGATTAAACCATGCTATTTTCACATAAAACCATCAGAGTTATTAAATCTGCAATGTAAGGACACCAGTAAATTAAAAAAAAATGTTCAAAGCACATTGATGACCCCATCCAGATTGTGTTTGAGAAATTTGGTAAGATTATAGTTCTAATGTCCGTTTTCTTGGATTTTGTTTCTTGCTTTTTTGTTGTCTATTGTTCTATTAATAAACTTTGATATACTGTTTACAGTTGAGCAAATTGTTTAAATGGTGCAAATTATTCCATAAACTTGGCCTGCATGCCGGATGCTACATTTATGATGCATTTAAGGCTCTTTTGAAAAGTGTGTAGGAAAACAGATGAGGATAAATGAGGTTTCAAGTTTATAAATTGTTCAGGCCACAATGTTTGAGCAAAATACTAGTCTAAAATAAGTAAAACCAAGAGGTGTTTTGGAGAATAGTATAAAACATGTCTGTTAAGATGTTCTAGGCTAACATACAATATGTACCACTTTGACAGATCAAGTGTATTTTCAGCCTCTTGGTCTAGTTTTAATCTGTCTAAATTAAAGTAATAATAAATCAAGACTAGGATTTTTGATTGTCTTACCTTGGTACCTTGGTGTTGGACTGATGTGCCTGGTGCCCACCAATGGAGTTGATTCTTGTGGGCCACCCTACAGCTAATGTGTATAACTGCCATTTCTGCACATCACTTTTGCACTCTGCTTCTTGCTTTTTGCCTATTTTCCCTGAAAAGCAGCACTAGGCCCACAATGCCCAGGGACCCATCAGGGGTTTCCTTTACTCCCCTGTGGTCCAACCCAAGCCTGGTATCAAACCATTTCTGAGAGGAACATAGAAAGAAATCCAGCATCTGGAATCAGCTAATAATTGAATAAAAGTTCAAGGGCACATCCACACGGCAAGTTTAAAATGCCATTTGAATTCTGTTTAAGAATCTGGCCGGTATTTTATCCTCTTTTCAGTGGTTTTGGGTGACGGTTCTGTCCACGGTTTGCTGATTTGCCCATCCACCATGACCATTGAACGGAACACCTTTCGCCCAAATACCAGGCGAAAAATTGAGTGTGTTCCACTTTTTTAGGAACGCCGCTGTCTGAAAATCTGTTCAGTGTAGACTAGTGAATGGATTTTCTTTTAAATTCTATGGGGATGGTTTCTTGTCGGTTTTCAGACAGTTTCCAAATCCGCAAACCATCTGAAAATCCGACTAAGAAACCTTGGACTGACCCTAAAGGGGTTTTTCAAGACTTTTTAAAAACCTCTCTTACCACCTCCCACTGTGCTTAAATAAAAAATTAACCTATACTTGCCTCTCCCATCACCACTCTTCCAGAGCTCCAGTGTTCCCTCAGTGATGACGTCATATCCATGGATGGCATGATGCTGCAGCAAAACAATGACCTTTGTGGTCACTTCTGACACATAAGATTGGTTGCAGCATCATGTTTTCCATGAGCGCGACATCTTTAATGATGATGGAGCTCTAGCAGTGCTGGAATGGTGGTGATGAGAGAGGTATAGGTTAATTACCTGGTTTAGCACAGTGGGAGGTGGTAGAGAGGTCTTAGTAAGGATTATTAAGTAAATTATCAGGGGGCATTTTTGCTGGCACTGGCGCTGTATTCTCCAAATACAGTATTCTGCCAAGAACTTTGGATTATTTCCAAATTTAGAAGAGATGATGTGATGTGTGGGTTCTTTTAGACCAAGAGTCCAATATATTTTTCTGTAAGACCCAATTGACAAGGGACATTGAGTCTGGACACCATGAAGATAACAGCATATAGTGCAAGGTATAAAAGGGTAAAGACTGATTTTGTGGGGCCACTTATGCTGATATATAGAAGAGGGCCTACAATTATTGACTTGCTCATAGCCCTATTGGACCATCAAATTATTACGGCACAGTCATAAATAACAATTTCAATAGCAACTGTAACTTTCCTAAAATACAACAATAAATAGTAAGAGAACCTCTTATTTCAGGTGCATCATGGATACCAGATGTAGGAGTTCAGTAGTTTCCTGCTTAGATGATGTTACCTACAGGCCGCAGTGGTATTGCATCTGCTTTTTTCAGAAAATAACCATTTATACTATTTCAGCCCAAAGAATGTGTCACAGGAAAGACTGTGTCATTATTATTTATTGTCCAATTTGGATGAACTGTTTAAACACTAAAGGAAGTTCTGAGCATACAAACATCTGTTTAGTTGTATTGCCAAGACGATGTCCAGTTATATTTAGAGCCTCTAATTAATACACAAATTTATCATCTGTGGTGTGAACACAGAAATGCTGATCAGCAAAATAACACTAGCAAGACGCTCGTCAGCTCACCTGTATAATTGAGATGGTTGCATGGAACTGATCAAAAGAACTCCTGAAGCCACGTTCCAATCAGAGTAAAGAGTAATGAAAAATGATAAGAAAAAAGTTAAAGTGCTTGCAGCTTTATTGTAGAAAAATTGAAGGTAAAATCTAGTTGATAAACAACATCATAATGGCAAAACACGCTGACTCGTTTCTGGAGTTACCTACCTTACCCCTGGCGTGACATATGAAACAGGTGATCCATTTAAATAGGTTCATAGCACGTGAGACTACGTCTAATTTAAAAATACAAACTTGTTAAACGTAGAATACAAATATATGAAAATTAAAACATCAAAATGTGTATACAAACGTCATCATACAGATGCCATCAATAATGAAACATTATATCATGTCTTTTGTTAAGACCCGCTGGAAACCTGGTGTTCAAACGTAGTATCCACCACGCCTCCCGTGACAACACTTTTTTACTAATGTCTCCTCCTCTATGGGGTTTACGTACTATCTCAATTCCGGTGTAACAGAATCAACAGTCATGACATGCACGCTACTTATTTGGTGGAACTGACCCCTTAACAACGAGGCCTATTTTTTTTCACATTCATTTTTCCATCCACGCTTTCCCAGAGCCATAACTTTTTTATTTTTTCATCTACGTAGACGTATAAGGGCTTTTATTTTGTGGGACAAGATGTACTTTCTATTGACGCTCCATAGAATATACTGGGAAACCGCTAAAAAATTCTAAGTGGGAAAAATGTGAAAAAAATGTACTTGTGCCATGTTTGCTGGAGTTTTGGTTTTACAGCGTTCAATCTTTGGTAAAAAAAAATTATATGTTATCTGTATTCTACAGCTTAATACACATCCACCAATACCAAACATGTACCGTCTCCATTATGTTTTGGTACCGTAAAAAAATTCCAAACATTTTCTAGTTTTGAAATTTGCGCTGTGGTGCCAAACCCACGGAATTGAGTGACAGTGCATTTTTCGCGGCCTGAGGTGTACTTTTTATTGCTACCAAAATTTTTAGGGGACAGGAAATGAGCAAAAAGCGTATGTTTGGCGTCATATTTTTTCTTCTACGGTGTTCAGTGTACGGATTAAATGATGTTAATATTTTTTAGGTCGGACTTTTTCGGATGCAGCGACACCAATTATGTGTTACTTTTTTATTTTTATTTGTAAAATGGCGAAAGAGGGATGATTTGAACTTTTAATTTTTTTCTTTTTTTTACACTTTAAAACTTTTTTTTTTTACTTTAACTTTGAGTCACCCTAAGATATCACACCACTAGAGGGAGCGATCATTTTTACAGCCTAGTGCATTGTAATTTAATGCATTAAGGTGTACAAGGATGGCTGTTTTACTACTTCTTGCCTGAGGCCTGCAGTAGCAAAATTGAAAACATGGGTTCCAGCTGCCATGTTAAGTGACTGGGAGCTACGGGTGCCCCGATCGAAGTGAAGAACGGTGCACAGCACCGTTTCTCAGTGATTTAGGGGTTAAACGCTGTAACCGCTGATTGTTAGCTGCAATTAGCAGATAACACCCGTGGGCTATGTAGTGGGATCGCAGCGCAAACTAAGAAGATCAAAGAAGATCTTTAGTTATCTGTGAGTACTTCAACAATCAGAAGGCACCTACATGAAGCCAAACTATTTGCTTGAAATCCTGGTAAAGTACCGTTGCTGAAAAATCCTTTGTCTTGAAACGGTTACAGTTTGCCACAGAACACATTGACTGTCCTAAAGAGAAGTGACGCAACATTTTATGGACAGATGAGAGCAAGGCTCTCCTTACTGGGTCTAAAGGCCGCAGTTTGTCAGACGACCCATAAGCACCGAATTCAAGCCACAGTAAACTGTGAAAACTGTACAAAATGGTGGTGCAAGCATAATGGTTTGGGGATGTTTCTCATACTCTGGAGTTGGGCGCATTTATCTCATACCAGGCACCATGGACCGGTTTGAATGCATGAAAATACTAGAAGAGGCCATGTTAGCTTATACTGAAGAGGACATACCTTTGAAATGGGTGTTTCAACAGGACAATGCGGCCAAACACACCAGCAAGCGAGCAATGTCCTGGTTCCATAGCAACAAGATTGATGTTATGAAGTGGCCGTCCAATCCCCAGACCTCAATCTGATGAAGAATTTGTGGAGTAACATCAAAAATAAGGTTTTTAATGCAAAATCTGAAAATGCAAATGAACTTTGAAACGTAGTACAGTCTGCTTGGCTGGGAAGACCTGTTTTCAGGTATCAGACGTTAGTTGACTCCATGCCACAGAGATTGAAAGCAATTCTCAGAAATAAAGGGTACGCAAATAAATATTAGTTCAGTGATCTACAGAAAAGTCAAATCTGGGAACAAATTGCAATTTATTCTGTAAATATTCTAGTTCGATAATGAAAATGCGCACACTGCTATTTTTTTGAAAAGCCTATTTCTTCATTTTTAGTTTATAATTTGATATTTCAATCATGTTTTAATTTGGATGTGAATATACAGTAGTCCCAGTGCCTTTGTGTGTATGGGAATAAATGCTGTTATGAGGATTGAGCTTTTTCTCATTTGTTTGAAACACACTGCTATTATTTTGCACATATCTGTATATCTACATTGTTCAGAAACTCCATTATCAGCAATTTCCATCTTCTATTATTGTTACTGCTTAGCAAATAGCATTATATAAAAGAGCTGGTGAAAATATAGTTCTCCAATATATTGCTCCAAAATCCATGTTTCCTTAGCATTTGCCAATAAAAGTATGAATGGAAACATTTCCTTCCAATAGTTCCCCAAATCACTGTCTAGTGCACAATATATTTATATATTGTCTCACAGATCAAAAGAAAATTACCCGGTGTATAACAATACCTGATTACAAACCAAATGGTCAGTGTTCAGCTAGTCACATCAGAAAAAGGACACTATACATCATACATTTTAGCAAGAACAAGTACACCTGTATGAGAGGTAGAGAAAAAAAAACAAAAAAACCCTCATGATTCTGAAGATTTTGTCACAGTAAGCTCCGTTGCTCCATAGGATAAAATAGAGCATATGGACCAGTATATGCCGGGTTTAACAAAAAGGCACTACCACTCTACTAGTCCTATCCAGATAGAGCACCCGCCCCAAAAGGGGCGACCCCACCTCTCGGCGACTTACCCTAACTAACTAAGTCACACAATAACAGAGACTAAGAACATAAACATTAAATCCCGACGCGTTTCGCCAGAATATGGTTCATCAGGGGATGATATTACAGAGGATCTGCAATGAGATATGATGGCCCTAAAGATGGCATGATGATGCCATAATAAATGCCATAGAGTATACTCCTTATATACCCACCACTTTTATCAATGTAGATTACTTAGGAAATCCAAAGGCGTTTAGAGAGTTACACAGTTTACTCACTATCAAAGACCCAGACGACAGAGGATAAACCCTCGTGCATGCGCAGTAGCGAGCCGGAGACGCCGAACCCCGCATGTTCCGCGCGCCTCCCGCTCCGTAAGACCGGAAGTGACAAACACCGTCGGCGCTCATGCGCCCCGGCGTCAAGGACTCGACCAGCAGACGAACACGCACGCGACCCATAAAGAAGGACACGCACCACGCAGCTTATATAAAAATATATGAGCCAAAATCGTACAATACAGAACTCATTTCTCAAAATAAGAACTCAATATAAAACATGTCCAGGCCACATTTAATAGTCAAATACACATAGATGAATATAATCTATAACACCAATATATGTAAAGCTGAGTAGAATGATAAGTGTAAAAGGAAAAATACAAAAAAGATATAAAGATGATGTATACTCTGGCAATATTGATAATCAAGAGAATACACTTAACACTTGGTATGATATTCTCCACTGATTTAACTCACAACAAAATCCAAAGAAAAGGACCAGAAGACTGAAAAAAAAAAAATATATGTATATATATAATAAAGGGCAAGAATATTCTGACATGAACACAAACTGCAGAAAGGATTAATCAGCACAAATGTTTTGAAAATAGGGTAAATCTCACACAGATCAGATGTTCTACTGAAAATATCAAGGAAGCTGACAGGAAAATCCACAATTCTGCAGAAGCCCTGCTGGTTTGGTGCAGATTTTCCTCAGTAGATCAAAATCCGAAGTTGAACATCACTTGTGGATTTTGTCTTCACCATTAAAGTTAATCAACAATAAATTTGAGCATAACCCGCAACAACATGCACATGCTGTAGTTTGTAAAATCAACATTTCAGGAAAAATTCTGTGCGGAATCTTTACACAGGATCTGGATGAGCTTTTGTCTTCTCATCCTCCTGCCTTGTTCTGTATTCCACTGTGGATTTTACCTGTATAATCTATAGCTGTGGGAGGGAATCTAGCTTTATAGTCTCCCACCTTCTGTCACGATCCTCCTCCCTTCTCTCTTCCTCTGCACCAGTTGTTAATCATTTAGGGCGACATGTCCCTATAGGGCTGCGCCATTTTTTTGGTGTATTTTGCGCCAAAAAAACAGTTGACTCCAAATGAACTTTAGTACACCAAAACTGTCGCATTATACGCCAGGCACAACACATTTGAATGTGCCTAAAGTAGGCGCATCAAATATGCTAGCAATGATATGTTATGCACCTAGATTAGGCATATCAATTATACTATACCAGGTATACCAGATGCCAGATTTTTTACAGGATCATTCATTCAGGTATACTATACATTCATTTAATGCGCCTTAAAATTGGTGTGGTGGCGCTTCTTTTCTGACATGTCACTCTTAGTGTTGTCATTGTGCTGTTTTTGGTCTTATGTTATTGATGTAAACCCTCTTTGAATGAACAATGTCCTAGAATAAATGGCGCTTTAAAATGCATATCAATAAAAGTGAATTTTACAGATAGCTTGGAAGCCCCTAAAACCTAATTGACACAGTTAGATGACATTTGTTAGGCATCATTCGTACCTTATGGCTTTCCATGCAAAGCTGAGGAAGACTTGTAATTGGTAGAGGTTCATATATTAGGTGATTACAGAGAAAACCTATATAAATTTATTAAGTTTGGCGGTATTCACAAGAAGGCACAAGACTCGGTCACAGTTACAATCAGTCACAGTTTCTAAACCTTTGTGCCGCTTCTGATGCACTTCAGTCTCCGGCCTTAGAACTGCTCACTCTCTGTTCTTGACTCCTTGCTTATGATATACTGGCCTTGTAGCCGTCTAACTCCAGCTGCTCTCTAGGTAGGTGCTTTCCACTGCCATCGCCACTTACCTTCTTGTCATAGCCTACATTAACATCATATTTTTGTAGGTGGTATCCATCAGAATACCGTGAAAAAGTTATCACGACAGAAACTGCAGCAGGGCTGTGATAGGTCTGTAGGAAACTAGAGGGCAAATGTAGTCTGAATTGGACGACATTTGCTCTATTTCCTGAACACATTTGAAATTCTGCTCCACCATGTTTTGTGTCCAGCACATAAAATATATATTTTCAGGAATAGGCTATGTTTGCCTTACCGTTTCCAATAACCACATTACAGCCTAGCCACAGTATCCATTGGATAACTGCAACCACCAACCGAGGCAAATGGGATGTGTGTGGGGTCTCAGGTGCTACCTGTCTCAGAATTGTTTCCAGTGGGAATCACATGGCACCACCCTGTCCACAGCCCACTCTAAAGTCCTCACATGTTCAGGTCTAGGCATCTCTCGCTTGCTGTTTGCTGTTAAACCAGTTGTCCATCACCCGGGCCAGAGTGCTCAGGTTTACACTTGTCGTAACACAACACACACTTCTGGTGCAAAACCCACTGATTTTATGTAAGCATAAGGATTTGCACACAAAATGGTGCAACAACCACACATCTACCAAACCCCTACATCTACAGTGCTCCCTGGGAAAGCCTTTCCTAACTATACCTAACAGAAGCCTGGTACACAAGTCCAGGATTCTCCACTGCCATGTTACCAACTGCACAGAAACCACAGCAAATTACAATTAATATGCTTAGGTGATGTTTGTTACTGCAATACACAATGGCATTTCCTGCAACAAATGGCACATAGTTAGTGCACATTATACAGTCTGTGAGGGCTGTTTACTGCTCTAAAAAATAGAAAGTTATCTATGGCCATAAAAGTTATGTTTGGCCCAGTATAGGTGTTCCCATTTAATTTTCTTCATCAATTGGCATTTTTCTACTGTTTCACATACTGTGTTAAGGTTCCAACTATAACATAAGGATTACGAAGATGATGAGGTTGAAAGAAAGATATGGGTCTCATAACCCTAATCTGTTGATTCAGAAGAACGCAAAAAACCCTATAAGGTGGATGCCAATTGCCTTCAAAAACTTTTAATTTTGGCAATCAGAAAAAAATCCATAAATCAACATCCTATCTCCAGAACCTAGTCCCTATCACCTGTAATAATATATTCTTCAAGAAAGGCATCAATGCCCTTTTGCAAATTGTTCAATTATTCCACCATCACAGTCTCTTGTGGCAGCAAGTTCCATAGTGTCACTGCCCTTACAGTAAAGAATCCCCATCTATGATAGTGTTAAAACATTCTTCCCTCTAGATGTAGAGGATGCCCTCTTGTTGTTACAAATCTAGGGGAAACATGTATAAACCTGGTGCTGACTCACCAGTTCTACCTCTGTTTTTTTTTTTTTTTTAAACTGAACATTTTATTATGATTTTTCACACAGAAATAAGTAATCATCGGCGGTAACAATATACTATTATTTAAAACATCAGAGAAAATAATGTATGGTTATCGGAGGATACCCGTGCCCTCTATCTATGACAACAATAGGCAGTAACGGGCCACCCACAAGTTGAAAACCATTTCACAAAAAATATTAAGGCACATAGATCATTTGAACAGATACCTAAGACAGGACAAGACTAAGACAGGTAGGGAGGATGCATAAAAGGTGGGGGGAGGGGGATGGGAGAAATCACTAAAAGTCAACCCAGCTAGGTCATGCTATCATTGTGAGCATTATCATAATGGTTGTACCATGCAGACCATGTTTTGTCGAAAAGGTCCATCCTTTTCCTAAGGGAGGCGTCCAGTTGCTCCATCCGACGCATCTCTCCCTCAATTTGTGTATCAGTCAGCTCTTCCTGGGCTAGGGTTTTGGGCTTCACCTGGCCACAATCAGACACCTGGCTGCCGTAAAGGACACTCAGCATGAACCTGGCCACATCCCTAGGGAGATTCCCAACTGGTCCGCTAAGTAGGAACACCAAAGGGTCTAACGGGAGAGTCACCCCCAGGATCTCGTGTAGTAGGTCCCCAACCTGTCTCCAGAATGGCTGCACCCCCGGGCAATCCCAGAAAATGTGCGGAAGAGTCCCTATGGCCGACTGAGACCTCCAGCAGGTGGACGGAGTGAGTGGGAACCATTTGTGCAGCAGATCAGGGGTATGGTACCAGAAGAAAAGAATCTTATATAGATTTTTCTCTTTAAACCCCAAAACATGTCGAGGACTTGGCTGCTGCTCTCCAAATGGATGCCAGGTAGAGAGGGGTATAGGCCTGCCCAGGTATCTCTCCCACCTTTCCATGTATCTGTGAGTCACAGGTTCCTCTGTGCGGGGGTTACCCAAGAGACAATAAATTGCTGAGATCAGCCCCTTAGTTGATGTCCCCAATTTGCAGAGAGATTCGAAGGGAGTGGGGGGGAGAGGACATTCGTCCCGTACAGGGAAAAGAGGAGATGGCGAATCTGGAGATAGTGGAACCCAGAGCTTTGTGGAAGAAGATTTTCCCCCTGTAGGTCCTCAAAGGGCACAGCCTCCTATCTCCGGCCTGTGGATGTCCCCAAAGCGAAAAAAAATCCCCCCCGCCATGGTCGAGCAAAATAACCCGAGGAGCTAGTGGGTAGGAGTGGGGTGCAAAGAAAGGAGGTCATGGGCGATGCAGGCGAAGCTAGCTGAAATCTATCCTTGCAAAGGCGCCATATCTGAACGGTGTGCTTCATTGGGCCTAGCAGATCCATACTACCCGGAATAGGGCGGGAATGCCAGAGGAAGGCATTGGGATGAATGGGAGCCAGCCAAAGCTTTTCTACCTCCATCCATTTCAAATATGATCTGAGGGTTGACCACGCCGGATGCGGCGGAGATGTGCGGCCCATTAGTAGTGATTAGATTCGGTACTGCTAACCCCTTTCTGTTTACTGGTCATCATGATTTCTTTGTACTCTATGCCTCCCTTGACCCCATATAAATGTTGCACGGCCGCTTGTAACGATTTAAGCTCCTTCAGAGTACCGTCACGGGGAGGGTCCAAACAAATATAGCAATCTGGTAATAGACATCTTCACCGTGTTTTTTCCCTACCAAAAAAGGAGATGGGAAAAAGAATGCCATTTTTGGAGAAGTGACCTCAATTCTTAATTATGAGGGGAAGTTAGCCTGGTAGAGGGAGTAAAAAACCCTATCTGTAATACGAGTGCCTAGATACATTAGAGACTGAGCTTCCCACTGGTATGGAAAGTTGCCCTTAAGGATGAGAGCGTCTCAGGAGGGATATTAATAGGGAGAGCCTCAGTTTTAGTAACGTTCACCTTATACCCGAGAGTGACCCAAAAGCTCCACAGGGCATGCAGTGCTGGTAAGGAGATATGTAATTTGGGTCAGGTCAGGAGAATATCGTCTGCGAACTATGAAAGCTTAAAACTCCTTATCTTTCACCTGAACCCCCTTTATTCTGGTTTAAGCCTGATAGCAGTCGCTAGGGGCTCGATGCACAGGGCGAAAAGGAGGGGAGATGGGGGGCAGCCCTCCCTAGTCCCGTTCCTAATCTAAAAGGGTTCTGAGATGTGATGGGGTAGTTTGACGGTGCTGAACGGGAAAAATATAGATTCCTGATAGCCCCATGATCGGACCGTGAAACCCATGGTCGTCAAGGTTTTGAATAGGAATGGCCACCCCAGTCGATCAAAGGCCTTCTCCGCATCTAAACTGAGGAGAAGGGCTTGCTCCAAGCGAGCATTCGGATTTCAATCAAGTCAAGGTGCGTCGGGTGTCCCTCTTTGGGAAGGGGACAAAAACCGGTCTTGTTGATCAACTGGGGTAGCCATATCCCCAACCGATTAGCCAGAATCTTGGTGAATATTTTAATGTCTGAGTTCAGGAGGGCTATGGGTCTATAGCTCGCACTATCCGTGGGGTCTTTGCCCGCTTTGTATATGAGGGTGAGGTGAGAATGAGACATAGAGTTGGGGATCGGTAGGCCCCCCATGAAGGAGGTGAAAAGGGAAATCATATGAGGCGCCAAGATGTCAGAGAAAACTTTAAAATACCTATAAGGCAGCCCTTCCGGACCTGGCGATTTGCCCGAGGGGAGGTCCTTCAGCACCTCTAGCAGTTCCTCCAGTTCCACAGGTGACTTGAGGGAGGCCGAGGCCTCTTGTGGCAGGGTGGTTAGGGGGCAGGTCTGCAAAAATTCCCGGATGTCCCTGCGCTGTTTCCCCGTCGCTCGGGAGTTCTGAAGGCAGGGGTACAGTTTAGAGAAATTTAAACTGAAAATATTTTGGCTATAACTTCGGGTCATAGAAAAGGGTGCCGTCCCTACCCGCAGGGCTTTTGGCATGGAGTTCACGGGCCGTTCCTTAAGCTGGCGTGCTAGCATCGTGTGGGCTTGTTGCCATGCTCATAGTAACCGCTGTCTAGAGTAGAGGAGAAGCCCCTCAACAGCATGTACCGTAAGTCCTTCAAACTCGCTTCTAAACGCTACTATACGCCTTAGGGTCGGAATGGACGGCGTTGGGACATTCTCCTCTTCAAGACTTTTAGCTGACTGTGCAAGGAGGATTTCTGGCTTCAGAGTCCCTCTTTAGTTAGAACCCAAGGCTTGCATTCGCCTCTAAGGACTGCTTTGTGGTCCTCCCCTACCATGGCCACCGAGGTTACCGACCCCACATTGGTTGCAAAATACAATCCAGGGGAGTCCTCAGTCTGTCCTGTGGATCGGATTTTTAAACAACATTTCGTTCAGCCTCCAATGACATGACCTTAGGTGAGGGGTGCGGAAGTTAAGGTCGACCATGAGATTGGCTCAATCTCAGATCCCGACAACGACCGGAGGGTGGGGATGTTACCAAAAAAGTAGTCGAGCCTGGTGTAGGGCCTGTGTGGTGCGAGTAGAACTTGTACTCTCTCTCTCTGGGGTGGTTAATGCCCATAGATGAACCAGCCCTGGGCCTGACCAATTTCCTGAAAGCAGTGGGGCAACTCGATTGGGAACGCCCGTGAGGTTTTCCTCCAGTGGGACCGGTCCATACCCTTGAGAAAACCAAGTTAAAGTCCCCACCTAAGACCAGAGAGGACGGGGTAGTTTCAGCTAGTTTTAAAGGCAAACCACTTTTTTTAGGAAGGCTATTTGAGCCGTGTTAGGTGCGTATACATTGCATAATGTAAGGGACCGATTGTAGAGTGTGCCTGTAGGATAACTAGCGGCCAGCAGGGCAATAAGCGAGGAATGAACCCGTATTGGGCATGATTTCGAGATAGAATGGCCACACCTGCCTTTTTAGTTGGACTGAAAGCATTGAAGGTCAAGGGGTTCAGATGCTTCGCAAACTTAAAGGAGCCCTCCGCATTGGTAATGTGTTTCCCCGTAGGAAACAATATCGGCCCTGAGAGCCTTACATTCCTTAAAACCGTTCGTCGCTTAGTGACCGAGTTGAAACCCTTCACAATGAGGGGTTTAAAACAGCGAAACCCTAGGGGAAGGGTTATTACCTTG
Organism: Phyllomedusa bahiana; assembly: GCA_025379985.1. Lineage (NCBI taxonomy): Eukaryota > Metazoa > Chordata > Amphibia > Anura > Hylidae > Phyllomedusa > Phyllomedusa bahiana. The sequence goes on along the minus strand of JAODAL010002691.1, from coordinate 82,777 downwards.
TATGATCTAAGTCTGGTCAGATGGGTATTTGCTACCGGTACTTAGGGGGTCTTGAGGCAAATGGCGTCGTCGGACCTAACTGAAGAGGAAGGTTGGGGGGGGGGACACAAAAGGGGAAAAGGAAGACAAGGACACACTAACAATCAACACTTAACAAAGTCTCCAACTCCAATCCAAAATGAAAAAAACAGGATTGAGTGCAATCTAAGAAGCAGAATCTGTTACCCGGGATTACTCCGGTTTCGGGGGGGGAGGTATGTGAGAAAACTCACCCAGGAGTCCCCGGGGGGGAACCCCTCTAAAAAGAAAAGAGGAAGGGGAATCCAGTCGAGGGCGCCCCCCTCCAAAAATAGTAACCAGTAACCCGGCCTCCCAACCTGCAGAAAAATCAGGAGGTAACAGCCGGGGTCATGTGGTGTCCCAGAAGGACAGACCGGCATAGGCACATCAGTGAAATGCCCAATTTAGCATTGAGTAAGAGCCAAACTCGTGCCTTGAGACTGTTGAATGTCCACCGGGGTCTCCGGCCGTCTTCCACGCCGACAAACCCCCCCTCACAGGAGGACCCCCAGGGGAATAGAAGGGAAGGGGGACAGCACCACAGTACTGTCTTCAGTGTAGTGGGGAACGCCGAGTGCCTGAGCCCATGGAGGATTGTCCCGGAGAGCATCCCTTGCGAGGGAGAACCATCTGCCAGGCCGGGGGGGTGGGGACAGGAACCGCCAGCTCCCAGTCGTCCATCTTTGTTTGGGGGATCTGGAGGACATCGCAGAAGGCCCCAAGGTCTGCGTATGTTTTAAGGATGGCTGAGCGACCCTCCCTACGGGCCGTGAGGGCAAATGGGAAGTTCCAGCGGTAGGGAATATGATGTTCCTGAAGAATCGCAAGGAGGGGCCCCCAGGTGACGTCTCTTTTGTAAAGGTGAGCAGGGGAGGTCCTTGAAATATTTGGATCTTAGAACCACGAAAGTCCAGTGACCGTACCCCTTAACCTTTTCCATGATGGCTTCTTTAAGGGAGTAGTCATGCAGACAACAGATGATGTCCCTAGGAAGAGGAGAGGAGCCTTTTGGGCGGAGAGCTCTGTGAGTTATATCAAGCTTAAAGGAGGAAGGTGAATTTGGGCCCATGACCTGAGCAAACAGCGAGTCCAGAACCTCCTGTATGTTCTCGGCCCCCTGGGGCTCTGGGAGACCCCGGATCCTCACATTGTTTCGGCGACCTCTGTTATCAAGGTCCTCCAGGTGCCGGCCATTTCTTTTTACAGTAGATAGTTGTGCTGACATGGCAGGGTGTTTCTTGAGCAAGGTATTGACGAGTAATGGTCCGATCCTCCTCTAATGTAGCAACCCTGGAGGGAAACATTTTGTGTCATGGCGGAGGGCTGAGATTTTCCTCTTTGCATGCCTCTTTACACGCCTACCTCACCTCTGAAACAATGCTTCTTAACTCATCCCTTGTAGGGAGCTGCGGAATCAGTGCAGCCCAGGGGGGAGAGTGCGATAGTCCTGAGCCATCTGGAGCAGGGGACTGCGCAGGGGAGCCCTGCCAGGGTAAGAGCCCACTACTGGGATCCGCATGGTGGGAATGGACTGGGGATAATGGTCCCAAAGATCCAGAAGTCCCGCTTATCCCACTATGGCAAGGACCAGGAGAGGTGGGAAAGTCCTGCGGTGGTGTATTTTAGCCTGTGAGGGATCCAGAGGCTGTGACTGCGCCAGCCCCGATGCCGCCATAGCAGCGTATGAGCAGGGAGACTGTGCGGCGGCGGGTGCAGCTCAGGCTCAGCTGGTGCTTGGGAGGGAGCGCAGGGGGTTAATGCAGGTACCTGGCGTCTCCTCAGCACGTCCCGCTGCAAGTCCGGCCGTCCGGGTGTGTTCCGCGCCGCCGTATAGGCTCTTGTTCCCGGTCTGCAGGGAGAGAGGTGCGCGCTTGAGCGCCAGCTGCCCGGATCCTCAGACGCAGCTCCTGAGGTCTCAGGGAAAGCCCGTAGCAATGGCGCGGCGGAGAGCGGGGGAGGCTGCTGGGCCCTGGACAGGAAGGCGTCCAGCGAAGTTGCGGCAGTCGGGCGAGAGGTATGCCTTTTGGGTGTCTTCTGGAGCAGGTAGGCTCTCCTCTTACCCATTTAGGGCACTTGGCAAGCGAGCATAAGCGGAATTTAGCGGCCGTCTTCTCGGAGCTCCTCTTCTAGGTGTCCATGCTCCTCGGCTTCCGGTCACGCCCCCTCTCTACCTCTGTTTTTAGTAGTATACAATCCGACAATCTGTGTCGTGTCTGAGTCTGGCGTACAACAGTTCATACATCTATAGAACAGGGATACGACAGTTTGTTTGGCTCAAAGCACGGCAAAAAAATGTCATAGCCCCATTCATACCTGTCATTCTAGGTGTCAAAACAACCATCCATTTATATATTTGTACCCGTATATTTGCAAGGGTTACAACTTGCTGATATAGTAATGTTTTACCAACATCTGTGGATCAGATTGAGGCGGTGTAAAGATGTAGTTGTGCATGCTGTATATATGTATCACTTTGCTGCGACACGGTAAATGCCTACAAGTCAGTGCTTTTTAAGCACTTGCACTCCCGTACCTCTGCTCCCCTCATGCACCTCCAGACCATGCAGCTCCAATTCCAGATACAGTACTACTGCACTGAATAAACACACTACATCAAAAAGTCATTACTGAATATGTCCTCTGTACATAGCTCCTTCAGAATGCACTTTCAAATTTGCCGTAAGCTCCACAGTCAATAAGAACTTTGATTCAGGTTACAAGGATTAACCTGTGAAGAGATTGACTATTTCAGTACCTGTTTACTTCTGTAAATCTACAGTTTTTCCCTGTGCCCTCAGATGAGGGAAGAAGGGACTTTACTGTTTAATGTACATGTGTGCTTCTCACAGCTCAGGACAAGCAGCAGTGTAAGGCGGAATATAAAGTACAGTTCTTACATTTGTGTATATGAGATATCAGGAGGTACAGTTTCAGCCCTTATTTTTTTTTTAGTATTTGACATTCATTCACTGGGATGAGGAATATCCCTTTAGTACGGTGTGAAATGCATCAGCTCCGACCCGTGTTTATTACTGTTTTGAGTTGTGAAGACCACATCACCCTGTGAAGTACAGACTTGACCCATGCCCTGAAATTCCTTCCCTCTAGATCCTTTTCTATCGAATTAGCAATGTGAAAGACAAGGGACATGGCGGCATGGAGGAAAAGGGAATCTTGGAGCTACCATTTTCTTTCAGGTGAAACCTTAGCTGCTTGAGGGCATGGGAGTTTGACTAGGATGTGAGAAATTAGTTTAGAAACACGATTTCCTGACCTTGAGTGAGTATAACATGGGAATTTCTACCTCTGAAATGACTGTATTTTGGTTACCGATAGGATACAAGGAAGAAAAGAAAATAGGTTACTCTGCCGAGCGAGGAGTTATTATTATTATTTATTTTAAAGTGCCACTAATTCCAGGACACTGATCATTCAAGGTGGGGTTCACATACATAACGTGTCAATCTTCAAGGAAGGAGGAAAGAGACAGTAATTGAGGTTCATACATATTTGTGGGGTGGTGTAGGGACAGTGGAGTTATTGTAGGTTATAGGCAATCCTAAAGAAATGGGTTTTCAGGCTAATGAAAGTGGAGGAGGGTTTGATGTATCGGGCAGTGATTTTCAGGATATGGGGGCAGCACGGGAGAAGTCTTGGAAACGGTAGTGTGAGGAGCTGACAAGAGGAGAGCAGAGAAGGAGGTCCTGCGAGGAGGGGATATTGCACGAGGAGAGGTATCTGGAGATTAAGGCAGAGATGTATGGAGCGGACAGGTTATTGAGAGCCTTGTAGTTCATGGTAACTAACTTTAACTGAATTTGCTGGGCAATTGATAGCCAGTGAAGGGATTGGTAGAAGAGAGAGGCAGAGAAGGAGAGAGGTGGATAAGATGGGCAGAAGAGTTAAGGATGATTTGAAGGGGAGCAATAGTACTAGATGGGAGGATGCAGAGAAGGATGTTGCAGTAGACTAGGTGGGAGATGACAATGGCATAGACTAGCATTTTTGTAGTGTCAAAGTTAAGGAATGAGTGGATTCGAGAGATATTTTTCAGGTGGAGGCGACAGAGGTAAGGGCTTGGGTGTGTGGTTTGAAGGATAGGGAGGAGTCAAAGATTATCCCAAAGTGGCGGACTTTCAGGACTGGTGATAGTGTAGAGCCTTTGACTGTGATGGAGAGATCCGGTGGGGGGATAGAGTGGGACGGTGGAAAGACGATAAATTCAGTTTTCTCCAAATGTAGTATTTGGAGACAGAAGGCAAAGAGCTGCATCATATTGCCTTATGAAACTGGTGTCCTTTAGATTTAATTTCCGCTATTACTTTTAGTCATGTTGCTATCCATGCTCTGGGTTCAAACTAGGGCTTCCTCATTCCCATTTTCCTCAGTAGTACTTCAAATGTAGAGTGAAAACCCATGTAGCAGTCACTGACTTAAAAAGAATTTATTAATCTTCAAATAACATAGCGTAAGTAACGCATCTTCATTATTTACATACGTACAAAAATAGCATGATAGCCAAAAAAGAACATGAAAGACCTTGAGTTAATCTCCCAAGCTTGGGTAGTAGAGGAGTGACACAGACAACCGATGCCTGCACAGACGCTGCAACGTTTCGAGGCTCCCTGTCCTCTTTGTCAAGCAGGGAGATTAACTCAAGGTATTTCATGTTCTTTTTTGGCTATCATGCTATTTTTGTACGTATGTAAATAATGAAGATGCGTTACTTACGCTATGTTATTTGAAGATTAATAAATGCTTTCTAAGTCAGTGACTGCGAAATGGGTTTTCACTCTACATTTGAAGTACTACTTATGAAACTGGTGCACATTTTTACTGTAGTTATTCAGTAGAAGATTAGGGACGGGACAGCTTGACCAGCTCTGGACGTGTAAAACCCTTTTGAGTGGGTTGGGGTGAAGGAAAAGAGTAGGTAAATCAGCCTCCAGACACAGGCCCAGTATTTGCATCTACATCCACCTCCATCCAGATATGTGTAGAGGGTTCATGATCTGCAGTGTGTATGCAACCTCAAGCATGCTACAATACTTGGAAAATGTTGTTGAGAGTCAAAGCAATTAGTTTTAGAAAATATTCATGCAGCAGATTTGTCGCAGAAATGTCTGCAACTCTCCTATTCATCTGAATGTGGTTTGCAAAAATCTATGTGTTACTGTAAAACCCTCATTCATATTTATGGAATTCATTTTCACTAGCAGAAATTCCTGCAACAAATCTTATGAATGTGAATTTTCTTAAATGTTGTTATTAAGTTGCTTCTAAGTGAAAGGTTTTAAACTGATTAACACATGTTCAAAGTACCATGTTCAACGTTAGCATGGGAGGAACTATTTGAGGCTGAAACATTGTCTTCTTTTCCACATTTCCTGAAGTTTTTAACAGAGCTCCCTTTCCAAAGATGTACACTTATCAGCTGTAATGTCAAAATGACTGACAAGTGTAGTGACTAACATTGGTTGTCCTGTGACAGTTGTCAAGGGGCGGGATATTAGGCAATAGTTAGAAAGAAAAAAAAAGGCAAGTCTAAAGATCTAAGCGGCCGTGGCATCCCCAAAACAGCAGATCTTGTCAGGTGATCCTGGTATACAGTGATCTGAACCTACTAAAAGTTGTCAGAGGAAGATGAACAGTGTACAAGGCTGATTAAGGCTGATGTGTTTAGGGAATGATGGCTAGCCTATCTGGTCCAGTGCCTTCAAAGGGATTCAAAATACATATTTTTGAATTTTTTTTGCTGGCTGCCAAAACTGGAATGACCCCACTCAAACGCCAAAAGCAACTACATTATCCATGTGAGTATCAAAACGTGACCAATGAAAGAAGGTGGCCTTGTCTGGTGAATGTTTTCTTCTACATCATGTTGATGGCCGAGTCTATGTGCGTCGTTAGAAGTGTTATGTTCTGCTGAGAAACCTTGGTTACCTACTATGATGTGAATGACACATGCCACCTTAATATTGCTTCTGACCAAGTATACCCATTCATGACACTAGTGTGTCCTAAGGACATTTTGGCCTCTTTCAGCAGGATAATGCGTCCTGTCACACTTTAAGGGTGGCATGTATGAAATTTGTCATTTAAACACCAAATTTCATGCGCATAATAATAGCCTAGAATGCGGCTGATTTATGAACCCGCTCTACAGCGACAGTACGACATTTCTGGCTCAGGTAAACCACTTTGAAAGTGGTATACCTGTTCCAGCTGTAATGCGCCTAGAAATGCCATAGAGAAGCTATAAATCTATAGCTTTGTACGGTTCTAGTGCACCCCGCCTTCCGCACGCCCCCTGAAGTCAGGCGCATTACAAAGTGCTGCCATTGCTCTCCTCAGCATCATACACATCCACCACAGTTATAAGCATTAAGCTTGATGGTGTAAATTGTGAAATGTTACTGGATATTGTACCTGACATGGAATAAAACAACAAAAAATTTTTTATTAGACTTTTGACGGCTTTGTCATCATATAGAACTGTAAGAGAATTTGGGGCAATAGCTCAGTTTTGAGATAGTTGCAGAAATGCACTTAAAATAGACCTCTGTGTCATTAACAAATATAACTCCATGTTGGATGTGGTCGGACTTCCTTTAGTTCTGGATATTCCCTTGAAAACCGTTGGGAAGATTGGGATAATGCTTCTTACAATTGCTATGCTGAATCATAAAAATTTAGATATATCTGTCTTCATCTACGGTATTATTGGGACCCTATGGGAACCTTGCGGCTGTGTCCAAGTCATGTAATGCTGTGATTCTATAGCAACTCACAAGCCACTGCAACCTGTTATGGAGCCCTAGTTTATATCACCTACTGTATATAATTGGATATTAGTCGCAGTTAGGTCATTTTAGCCCACTCTTTTTTTCTGGTCCTGCCAGAGCATCTCTATTGAGTTCACATGAGGACAAGATCAGTCGATAAATTTCTTTGGTTTGATCTGTTTCTTTTAGTCACTTCTTGTTATGACCCATGTATGCATCAGTCTACAGAGAGAAGACCATTTTTTCCTACGTACAGTAATGTACAGAATTTCCTGTATTACATACTCCTTTTCTTGTTGGCTTCTACGTCAGTGTGCACCTAGAGTCCCTATCCAAATGTTCAATGACAACAACCAGGGCCAGACTATGCTGTTGACCCCTACACACTCAATCAATAAGACACTGGTTTTTCCTGTTGACTAGGCCAACGAGCACCCACAATCAGGATGACGAGGTCAGTGGCTTGACAATTCTGCTGCAGTTTGAGTCTGTCAGCTCACCTCTTGATTTCATGCCAGTTGCACAGTAAACCAGGATCATAACACTGTCCCAACCAAGTTTAGATGTAGCCATATTACATTATGGAATGCTGGATTTGTTTATTGCAGCATAGACATTGTCTACTTTTGACTCAAAGCAGGGTTACTCTGGTTATTGCTACTGTATGAGAAAGCCACCATAGTTGCCTATGAATAGATGTATGCCAAGGCTTACTCTTTTACTCATGTATAATACTTCCTCAATACTTTAGAAACACTTTTTTGGGGTTTTAAAAAAAAATGTGCTTGTATTTATTTATACTTTGGTGCTCCTACATAATCCGACAATTACTTTGCTGTTAGAGTCATGCACATCTGTGGATCTTCTTCTGCTAAATTTACTGATTTCCTATATTGGCAGTTTCATCCCTCCTAGGATATTTATCTCTGTTCCATTTACAGATTTAATTTTTATAACAATTTTTGTTGTTGAATTTAATCCTTTTAGCTACTTTACTCTTTTAATGTAAGGTTTAATATGTAGAAGGTTTAGGTTACGGCTATGCAAATGTTAAAATGCCATCCAAAATCCGACGGCATTTTAACATCGTTGCACCGCGGTTTTTGGTAAAAACTACGGTTGGTTTTCGGATTTTCAGCCAGCCCAGAATATTGACTGTATCGCAATCCAATGGTAATCTGCTGGAAGATAAAACATGTTCTATCTTCCAGTGTAGGGTTGGCGGTTTAGAAATCCCACAGTAGAAAATCTGTGCTGTGTAGACTACAGCACGGATTTTCTATTGCGAGATATTAGCACAGTATTACAGTCAGATTTTTGTGTATTCTAAATGCTGAATCCGCTTAAAAATCTGACTGTAATCCTGTGCTGTGAAGACATAGCCTTGGGCTGTATTTGTAACAAAACTTCATCAAAACACAGAAGTAGAATTTTTCCCTTTTCCACTATCATATTCATGTAATGACATCATCTAATAAAAGGAAAAATATTTGTTCAACTATCTCTTTCCTTCCTAAAATTCCAATTAACCAAATTTTCAGCACTTGCTATTGTCATGTTTCTGTCTATTTTTTCATAAGGCTGAGTCCACATATTATGTCTTTCTTACATTTTTAATTGCATCAAAAATGCATGCATTTAAAGAAGCATAAAAATACATGCATTAGTAACAATAGAAATTATATCCCATTGAACTGGTACTGCTAAAACAGCAAAGTTTGCAAATATATGTGTTTATATAACACTCCTACCTACATGGCTTGATTGATGTAATGTTTATTACTGGTTGCTAGTGGTTACGGCCATCTGATGCTTTCTCTTTCCTGGTCGAGCATGCCCAGTTTGCACTGCTGAGAGCTTCTGCAAAGCTACAAACACAGGAGCACAGCTTAGAAGTAAGGTGGTGGAGTGAAGTGTAGCTCTGGTCAGTTGAGAAATAGCTATGTGACCAACACAAAGTCTTGCCCACTAACCTGAAATGCTGATGAAATGAAGAGTGGAGGAGTGGGACGTAGGGGCAAGGACAAAAGGTGATGTGAGGGTAATTTCTCACACACACACGCACACACACACACACACACACACACACACACACACACACACACATATATACATATATATATGCACACACACACATATGAACGTCTAAAGGAAAGAAGGTTGCACCATCATCAAATATGCCGGGATTCTTTCCTGTAAGACTGTAAGAGAGGTGAGGTTATGTAACAAGATGTCACAAGAGGTTGTGATGGTGAATTCATTGAACAAGTTTAAGAACTGCCAATTTCCAGAAATGTATTTACAGGTTATGGTAACTAGATTCTAGAGATGTTACATCGATGCAAGGGTTTATTCTGACAATCAGAAAGTAAGGAATTGTTACTTTTGTACGCGACAATTGGCATCTGCCTCACTTAGGTCTGTACCTTCCTGTGGACCAACTCGGTAGGGTTATAGGTTGGACTTGGTTGACTTGTGTCTTTTTCAACCATATTAACCAGGTAAACGTACATTTCTTTTTGGCTGGCACAAGTACTGTTCTATGCCTGTTATCACACTGATATTACTGATAATACTACTATTGGATTTATACCTATCAGTGGATGTTACAGTTGTGGATATTTTTTCAAGTTGGCAACATCTGCTATTAGATATTTGATCTATTCTAACAAACCTTATGTGCCAGACACCTGGGAAAAGACACAGGATTTTCTTGATATTCTGACCCTAGTTCATTTTCAGAGGAGGCATGGGGGATGGGGTGGTGGATTTAATTGCCTAATATTTCCTCTTATTTCTTCTCAAGTGCGCACAAACATTATTTAACACCCTCCTGCTTATTGATTTGTGAACCTTTCATGGTCAGATACCTGTTAATGTTATGCCTGAAGACTATAGCATTGCAATAGTGCCAGCACTGGAACAGTACGGGGGCAGACGAGTGATGCGCAGCCCCACTAGAGGGAGGCATCACATGACTCGACTCGCTGGCGGATGACATCACACCCAGGGCGCGGTGCATAAAGACAGTGCGCACTGCCCAGACGCAGCCCAGCAGTCCCACCCTCCCGCCTTTGTGATGGGGGATGGAACGGGGGGGGAGGGATTCTCCGTGCTTTCAGGCTGGTGGGTGTCGATGCTTGTTGTCATGGCGGCTGGTATGGGGCAGTTTGGGGGGTCCTTGGAGCGGGTGGAGGAGTGGCCGGGGATTCATATTTGGGACGACTCCCCGGTGTTGCCCTAAAAGGTTTGACCTGGTCTGGCGAAGGTGGGGCGGGCTCGGCAGGGTGGTATCCCTGTGAGCCCAGGTTTTCCAGTTGGTGGAAGCCACCAAACGTGGCTTAAGATGCCTTTGAGCCGGGGGTGACGGCTGAGGGTAGTTACATTGGAAGTACAGCAGTTGGCCAGAATCGGGTATGACCTCCAAAGACTTTAGCCCCATGGTTTTGCTCTCTGGTAGGATGGTTTGTGTTGGGATGGTGGTGTTGTTTTTGGATGGGTTGGTGGGAGATTAGGTGTATCGGTTCGATACACGATCTTGTTATATTTTGGTACAGAATATTATATATTGATATTTTATAACAACGGTTATTTACATTTGTTTTATATGGTTTGTTAATAAAACAGCTGCCGTGGCCAATTTTATCTAACATTTCCTCCTATCTTTACTTAAACCGGGTAAGTGAAGGACGGGAGGGGGTTAATTAGGGGTTGTGTTGGCGCCACAGGATGAGTAAATGACGGTGGAATGTTAGGGCAAACAGTAGACGAAGCACAGGGTCATGTGCCCACACCATCACCAGCCAGTGCTGGCTGTAACTAACAGTGGCCTTCTCCTGTAATGACCAGGATCTAACTCCAGTCCAAGCCATTTAACTCATTAGATACTGTGGTCAATGTTGATTGCTGCATCTAAGTGACAGAACGAAGAAACTTCCTTTATCCATTGATTGCCCAACAATCTGATTGCAGGTGACCAATTGGCCCTACAGGTCTGCATCTGTGTATAACTACAGGCCTTTTATCTGCTTATGATAACAGGCATCTAAGCTTAATTTGTACTAAACAACAGATGATCAACTTTGATTTCATAATACCTGAGCTTATATGATTGCTGAGCAGGACACACCGGTGACTAGACTTCCAAATGTCAGACTACTCCCCCAAGTGATTTGACTGTGAACGGCCTACTTATGCTTGCTATGTACTGGGAAAGAAGCAACAGAAAACTGATTAATAATGTATTAGCTAAAAGTATATGTATCTTAGTAGCCCCGCCACCAAAAAAAAAAAAAAAAAAGATGTTGAACTTGATTGATATGAGTCTTTATAAGTCTAAGTTACCATAGAACAGCTAAGTAGTGTTCCTCAGGCTCTGTCTGATAGAGGAACTATGTAATCAATAAAAAATTGTTTGCATACCTCTGTTTCTTGTTTGCAGAGATGCCTAACTTGGTACAGACTCTTCTACTGATTTACTAACTATTGTATGTAGGTCTTGATAAATGACAACAGTTACAGCAGGATGCTCGGTGCTCCGTAAGCTAGGAGAGTGAGCTGTTTTATGGTTTTGGCACTTGACCTGAGTTGATTCCAATCATCCCTGAACCTTGACTGCCCTGACCTCTGCATTGTCTCCTCATTTCTGTTACTGTCAGTCTTTCTTGACCTTAAAAGGGTTGTCTCGCTACAAAGAATAGCTTTCAAATTGTAGGGAACACAAAATAAAGACATTTTCCAAATATATTGCTTTGTTCATCTGTTTTCCCTAAGGAGATACAAGTGAATTTATGACCTCCCTGGCTATTTCAGTTCCCTCAGTAACCGACCTGTAAACAATTCTCCCCCTGCTGTTTGTTCTATGAGATAGCAGTGAGTGATGTCATCACACAGGTCATGGCAGCCTCTGTGCTGCTGGGCAGTAAAAAGCTTGATTTATGTAAAATAAACAGAACTGTAATTAGGGCTTTTGTTTAAGGGATCAGATAAAGCCTTCTGCAAGCAGTTTGAGAAGCTTCTGAGCTAATCTGATCTAATTAGCAACTGAAAGCACAGCGTTGAATACAAGCATGGAGCTGTATGCAAATTAGTCAGTCTGAACTAGGAAGTGACAGAGTATTTCATTCATGCAGCCTATGAAACTCTGTAGGAAGACAACTCCTTTAAGGCCTTTCTGTTTCCTATATAGGTGTCCAGCGACTCCTCACTTTCTTTTGTATTTGTTGCCAGAAATGTAGCGTTGGAATTTCTGCAAAGGCCTTAAAGTGCAATTTTAACAACGCTGTAGGAACAGCTACAGAAAATTGACTTTTCCTTAGAGTTTGTATTCTGATACCGAATATTACATTTTTTGTCATTCCAATATCTTTTGCTCTTTGCAAGTTCTCCAGTAACTCCAGTCCTTGCATCTTCATTGGGGCTGCAGGTTTTTAATTGTATTTGTCTGGCGTTTATCAATCTTGTTAAAAGAAATGGATATATGCTCATTGAAATCCGGAAATCTGAACCCGATAATCTAGAAAATCTAATCATCGTGAGTTTTACTGTAGCTGAATTTTAAATAGGTAATCTAGGCTTAAAAAGGTAATCTAGGCACATTCAACATGATTTTATTTTACTTTAAATCGTAATTGGTTACTTTCATTACCATCATTGCCCCTTTGTTCAGTAAAGAGGACTAGTCCCACGCCACTGCAAGTTCTGTTCACAAACGGAAAGGGAGCCTCTACCCCATCTTTGTTTTGGGGGCCATATATGAAGGGACTGGCGGTTTGTCTCAGTACAATACCTAGACTACTCTTTTATGTCTCTGTATTAACGTTCACATGCATCACCAAGTGAAAATGGGGCAGCAATGTTAGTGAAAGTATTAGTAAGTGCCATCAATTGCAATTTCTAGTGCATATTTGTTAGACATTCCTTTAATACTAAAGTTATTAAAACGTGTCCCCCTGCTGGCACCCCCAGCAATCAGCTGTAATCTGTAATAACTAGACAGGGGACCGGACCTCTAAACCCCTGATGAAGCCAGGTTAGCTGGTGAAACATGTCGGGGAGGTCAGGCATGACGTTTTAAATTGTGATTTCTCATCTCTGTCTACAAGTGCCACCCGCTGCAGAGGGTGTCAAAAGGGAGCATTATTTGTCCTGTGTTCATTAGATTAGGGACGATTGCCCAAGTAGGAGTCTTGGGATCCCTCACTGGAGTCAATAATTTGTTGTATATATAAGGCTTTCCTGCTGGTAGGTGGGGTTCCACCAGGCTTGATAGTGGAAAAGGAGCTATTCCTTCCTTCAGAAGTAGAAAGGGTTAAATGGTGAGGTTAGAAATCAGGTTTTTAAATAGTGTTTATAGAGGTTAAGAGTTATACATAATAAAAGTTACGTTTTAGTGTTTTATAGATAGAGAACTGATAGAGTTTATGTTTGCCTATGGCAAAATAGTAAATATAGTGATCAAAAGTCACTCTTTGTTCTCTTGTGAGATTTTTTTTGGAGACTATTTAACTAGACAGTTAGGCCCCTAAATATGTTATCTTGAAAAATGTACCCCAGTGGATACTGCAGTGAGGCCGTGATGGGGCCATAAAGATCTTTTGAGCATGCAAAACCACAAATTAGACTACATTTGCCTTATTTACGAAACATATGCTTCGTGTCTCAGATGCTACGAATTTGGTAAATCATGCTTTGGTATACAAGATGTGAATAACATAGTCCAAGTTGGACTATATGGTCCCATGGCAGCCCCACTGTGTATCTGTTTGGATGCCTTTTTCACGGTATCCTGACCAATACCACGGATGGTGGCAAGAACTGTGATGCAAATAGGTAATAAGTGTTAAATTTCCCTTCAGTGCCACCTCAGGAGAAACCAAGCATCCACAGGGCTCACTTCAATCAGCGGGTTTTCTGTGTAATGTCAGGACTCGTCCTCCAGAGCAATAGATGTTCTTTCTAACCTCTCTCCACGGCCGCTTTAATGCCATTAATAACATTGAAAAAGTTTGTAAATTGTTTTCAGTTATATGAAAAGTTTGTAATTTGCTTTGTTTGTGACAATAAACTTTTTATAAAAAAAAAAGAAGATGAAATGTACTTGAATGTACTTGAATGATTCTATGCTTTCAATAGGTAACTAAAAAAGTACTTAGAAAGAGGTCTTTTAGGGGGACATGTCTGAAAACTGTCTTAGTCTAAGACTTTTCTTGTTTTCCATAGCAACCAATCAGCATTCCCCTTTCATTTCATATAGTGCTCTGAAGAAATGAAAGGGGAACCCTGATTGGTTGCAATGGGCAACAAGAAAAGTCTTAGACCAAGACAGTTTTCTGACATGTCCCCTTTAGTGTTTGTACAGTTGTAGAGGTTCTGGAAAGACAATGTAAACCCTTAATTGGCACAAATGGCGACCTGTATTTACGGGGCTGCGCCAGAAGTCTGGTGTCCTTTCAACCAAAAACTGGCACAGCCCTGTTCTCTAGATTTATAATCAGCTGTACTCCAAATTAGGCGCATTATCGGGCGCCCGCGGCACTTTGTAATGCGCCTTAGGTCGGGGGGGCGGTCTGCAGTTGTGTCGCACTACAACCATACGATTATATATATTTGTGATGGGAGGACGCATTACTGCTGGAACAGGTAGACCAAGTTAAAAGTGCTTTACCTGAGCCTGATTTGTCGTTATGAAGCTAAAAAGTGCCTAATTTATGACCCGCAGTAGAACAGGTTCATAGATTCAGGCACATTCTACGCAACTAATGCATGCAAAACAATGGTATCTGAACGCCAAAATACATACATGTCGCCCTAAGTGCGGTCATTTCCACTGCTTTATTCTAGAAAAAGAAACACATAACATTTCCCAGTAACTGCTGACGACCATCTGACTTTGCAATTGGTTTGACTTCATTAGGACACTGCCTGGAAGAGGTCACATGAAATTGTGAACCAGCAATAAAATATTAATGATGCTGGCTGCAATTTACAGTAACAAATGATGCATATTCTTCTTATAGAGTGAATCTATATAGCCAAATTAATAATGTTAACTTGAAAAGTATACTGTGTGCTAAAGGTGGTGCCCAGCATGGATAACCTTATCTAAAATGACGAGCTATAAGGGTGCGTTTTGCTCATACCATGGAGAGAGCTACAATGTAAATGCTAATTTGCTGAGGGGAAAATTGAGCATTACTTAAAGGGAACCTGTCACACTGAACATGCCATATGATCTGACAGCAATATGTTATAGAGCAAGCAGATTGGTATATAACGCTATGGAAAATGATATAGTAGAATTTGTAATCATTTCATTTCAGTTTCTACCTGTTCCGGGTTAAGGAGTCAAGTAGGCGGGCTTATCAGTGATTACCACACTCCTACAGGACAGACTGTCAATTACTGATAAGACCGCCTACAAGACTCCTTGAGCCAGAATAAGCAGAAATTGAAATGGATAAATTACTAGTTCTAATGAATCTTTCCAGACAAATATATATATATCAATCTGCTCAGCTGCTCCTGCTCTATACACTGCTGCTTGCAAATCAGATTGTATGTTTTATATGACAAGTTCAGTTTAATTCAGTTATTTGAGGTGAATGATGCTTTTTATCAGTTTAGAGTTGTTTTCTGGTACTCTATTATCAGATTGGTTAGTTTGGCTGCCAGCCTCTGGACTGACCAGCTGATTGAAAGGTAAAGCTCCACAAGTCTAGGAGTGGCTGTGCCTGGTATGGCAGTTCAGTCCATTCACTAGAATAGGATCAACTGCAGAGAACTGCAATGCTAGCTACAGCCACAATAATACGTGCAGAGCTGGGACTGACAAACACTGAATAAGCCCCTTCACTGGGGGTCTGACCCGCAGTGATACTGTTATTGATGGGCAGCCAAGGACCAGCCATTGATATTAAAGACCCATACAAGTTAGAGAAAGGGCTCATTACCATAAGCATAAGGCATATGCAAAGGGTCAAACCCTTCAAGGTTGTTAGTATGACATATAAATTACATTTTCCACGTTTTCTTTAAGTTGTTTTGGATATTTTTTTTCTTGCAAGGTTAGAAAAAGTGGAAAAGAAACAAAATACAAGCGGCAGGTATCTGTGACGCAGGCACCATACAACCATTGAACTAAATACACCTTAAGCTAACAGGGAGGGTGAAAGGTAGCAGTGTTTGAGCTGAATCTGTGTTTTTAGACGAAGCAGCACCTTTTGAATGAAAGCACGCTTATACCGACTCCTTAAGAAGTTTAGACTACAGAGCTGTCTCTAAAAACTGGCCCCCCTTCAGCTGAGTCCCATATGTTTCTCTTGGCATGGGCTCTGTGTCTGCTTGGCTGGCGTTAATGCAGGGATATTAAATTGATGAAACACAGAGCTCTTGATCCTTTTCAGTGGGGCTTCTATTTAAGTAATGGCAGGCTGGGGTTCTGTCAACCACCTGCAATTGTCCAAGAGAAAAAAAGGGAGTTATGAAAGTGAGTGAATCGGAGTGGATGAGAGGAAAATTCCTGAAAACATTTCCCGTCTTCCCAGACAAGAGATGTAGATCCATCCTGAATTTCTGACTGCATTGTAAAGAAAAGTATCTAATACATAACTTCCATCTGTGTTATCTATTTGCCTTCAGTATCCTCATTTCTAGATGCTCTGGCGTCTGCCAAAGATTCTCCCTATCCCCATGATAAGTCTAGTATTACTGTTACCTGCTTGGCGGACATAGCATTGTGTGGTGCTGTTTAACAATGTTCACACTAGGTTATGGTTTCAGCTCTTGCAGTTCCGCTTGGCACTGTTTAAGTTGCCTCATCGAAGCCCAAAATCTGCTGTAATAATCAGTTTGACGGTATTGATACTGAATTAGGTTTGCTCAGTTTCTGACAATTGCATTGTTCAGGATCCTTTGTTTTAAGAAAAACCACTTGTAAAACTACCATATAATCCAAAATACCTTCAGGCAAAAAATCATTAAAATCTAACTTTTTTGGTAACAAATGATAAAAAAGGGAACCTGCAAAGTCATTACTCAACCCTCAAAAAGTAAATCTGCCAAACAGAAATAAAGTGGGGCTAACTAGGAAAGAGGCCAAAATGCTGGTAAAAATACCCCAATCTGATATTAACATTAGAAGGTCCACAGTAATGATATAAAATATACCAGTTCTAATAGATATATTATTATATACACACAGGGCAGTTCCTAGGATAAATTTCACTCAGTTGGAGGTAAAGATATTTTGCCCCCCCCCCCCCATGTAACATAATGCGCCATAATGAAACACAGTGCATCACCATCAACCAAATCTAAAATATACAAAAAGCTTTACCACAATATGCTACATATAAAACTACTAAATAATAGTCATACAGTTACCAAATAACACTGCTACACCAACCAGAATCCCAAGACCCCTCAGACCACATATCACCAGCACACAGTGACTGAATAATACTACCACACCATGACCAACTATACACCACATAGTGACCTAATACAGCAACACGTGACCACATATCACCAGCACATAGTGACTGAATAATAAAACTGACCATTACTGAATACAAACCATTATACTTCAACCAATATTACCAGCATTACAGTGGTGGATTCCCGCTGTACACAGGCTCTGCACACATATAAATGGTGACAGTAAGTTATATCTAGTTACTCATAGGAGACGTCTCTGAAGAGTTGTTCTCTTTCTCTTCTTCTTCTCCTCCATCTGTCCCAGACGCCATGAAGACTACTCCCGACTCTTCACTGTAAAATTTACAAAACTAAATATCTTAAGACTCCTCCCTTTATCAGCATTTTCCAACCAATTCCTATCTCTATACAAAACTCCCATCTATAGCATTCATATTGTAGCCATGTAATAGCCCCTGTAGCATGTAGTAGCCCCCTATAGCCGGTAGTAGCCCCTATAGCCAGATTGTAGCCTCCTGTAGCCAGTGATACCCCCGTACCAGTAGATGCCCCCTGTAGCCAGTTGATGCCCCTGTCGCAGTTGATGCCCCTGTTATCAGTAGATGCCCCTGTTATCAGTAGATGCCCCCTGTAACAGTGATGCCCCTGTAGCCAGTGATGCCCCCTTGTAGCCTCCTGTAGCCAGTGATACCCCCGTAGCCAGTAGATGCCCCCTGTAGCCAGTTGATGCCCCCCTGTAGCCAGTTGATGCCCTGTTATCAGAGTATGCCCCTGTTATCAGTAGATGCCCCTGTAACCAGTGATGCCCCCTGTAGCAGAGATTGCCCCCTTGTAGCCTGTGTGCCCCCATTGTAGCCATGATGCCCCATTGTAGCCAGTAAATGCCCTCTGTAGCCAGTAGATGCCCCCTTGTAGCAGAGATGCCCCCCTTGTAGCCAATGATGCCCCCTTGTAGCTATGTGGTGCCCCATTGTAGCCAGTGATGCCCCCTGTAGCCAGTAGATGCCCCTTCTAGCCAGTGATGCCCCCTGTAGCCAGTGATGCCCCTTCTAGCCAGTGATGCCCCCCTGTAGCCAGTGATGCCCACCCTGTAGCCAGAGATGCCCACCCTGTTAGCCAGTGTGCCCTCATTGTAGCCAGTGATGCCCCCTTGTAGCCAGTGATGCCCCATTGTAGCCAGTGTGCCCCCTTGTAGCCAGGATGCCCCCTTGTAGCCAGGATGCCCCCATTGTAGCCAGTGATGCCCCCCTTGTAGCCAGTGTGCCCCCATTGTAGCCAGTGTGCCCCCATTGTAGCCAGTGTGCCTCCATTGTAGCCAGGATGCCCCCTTGTAGCCAGTGTGCCCTCATTGTAGCCAGGATACCCCCTTGTAACCAGTGTACCCCCTTGTAGCCAGTGATGCCCCCCTTGTAGCCAGTGATGTCCCCCTTGTAGCCAGTGTGCCCCCATTGTAGCCAGTGTGCCCCCTTGTAGCCAGTGTGCCCCTTTGTAGCCAGTGATGCCCCCCTTGTAGCCAGTGTGCCCCCCTTGTAGTCAGTGTGCCCCCTTGTAGCCAGTTGATGCCCCCTTGTAGCCAGTATGCCCCCTTGTAGCCAATGATGCCCCCATTGTAGCCAGTGTGCCCCCATTGTAGCCAGGATGCCCTCTTGGAGCCAGTGATGCCCCCCCTTGTAGCCAGGATGCCCCGCTTGTAGCCAGGATGCCCCTCTTGTAGACAGTGTGCCCCACTTGTAGCCAGGATGCCCCTCTTGTAGCCAGTGTGCCCCCATTGTAGCCAGGATACCCCCTTGTAGCCAGGATGCCCCCATTGTAGCCAGTGTGCCCCTCTTGTAGCCAGGATGCCCCCTTGTAGCCAGGATGCCCCTCTTGTAGCCAGTGTGCCCCCATTGTAGCCAGGTTGCCCCCCTTGTAGCCAGGATGCCCCCTTGTAGCCAGGACACCCCCTTGTAGCCAGGATGCCCCCTTGTAGCCAGGATGCCCCCCTGTAGCCAATGTGCCCCCTTGTAGCCAGGACGCCCCCCTTGTAGCCAGGATGCCCTCTTGTAGCCAGTGTGCCCCCATGTCGCATGGATGCCCCCTTGTAGCCAGTGTGCCCCCTTGTAGCCAGGATGCCCCCATTGTAGCCAGTGTGCCCCCATTGTAGCCTGGATGCCCGCATTGTAGCCAGTGTGCCCCCTTGTAGCCAGGATGCCCCCTTGTAGCCAGTTTGCCCCCTTGTAGCCAGGATGCCCCCATTGTAGCCAGTGTGCCCCCCTTGTAGCCAGGATGCCCCATTGTAGCCAGTGGTGGCCCCTGCAAGTAATTATAAAATAACAAAAGAGTACTCACATCGGTCCGCTCGTCCCGGTACGGAGCTGCTCAGCAGTGGGAGCTGCAGAAGGTGTAAGCAGCGTGCCGTCATCACGCTGCTTACGCTGCACGCAGCTCCAGGGTCTCTCGGCGGCAGAGCTGCCAGCCGAGGAGACCCAGCGTCACAGGGGGCGCGGGGAAAGCTGTGCTCCCCCTGTGACGCTAGTACAGGGGAGGAGTCAGGACAGGAATGATCTGTCCCGCCTCCTCCCTGCAGCTGCTGGCTCTGCGCGACTGTTATAAAACAGTCGCGCAGAGTCAGGGGCGCTCCTCCTGGCAGGCAGGGCGGCCGCGGAGCCCCCCCGGGTGAGCGGAGCCTCGGCCCCCCGGGCGACCGCCCGCCCTGCCCGCCCCTAGGAACGGCCCTGTATACACATTATTGGGCATGAAGTAGTGTATAGGGCATAAGGTAATATATAATGCGAGAAAAGAGTTTGGACTCATTTCCCCCACTCATTACAAGGGCTCCTCAGGGAACAACAAAGAACCAAAGAATACTCTAGACCAAAAATCCTAGCAAAGGGAAGTACAAATAATAAGCTTACATCCCTTGAAACACGATGGCCAAGGTGTGGAGGATTCCAATAAGATGATAAAGATCAGACCGCAAGTAAGTGTGCTGCCAGATGTAGAGATGGGCAGACATGACTCTTTGTAATTCCCTTATATCTTTGCTAGGATTGTTGTTCTAGGGCAGTGATGGTGAACCTTTTAGAGACAGAGTGCCCAAACTGCAACCATAAATCCCCTTATTTATTGCAAAGTGTCGACACGGCACCTGAATACTGTGGTTCTGAACGCCTGGAGACATTGGCGCGAAGCAGTGAGGTGACGTCAGGAGACGGGGCCGCAGCACAGTTAATATGAGCGATGTGACGGCCACTAAGGACATTGTATGTGATGCGTCTGTCGCATCCTTCATACTGACAGGACCGCCATCCGAAATGTTAGGGGTCACTACAGCTGCAGTGTCTGTCCCCTCCCCCAACCTATACTTTTACATACAGAACAGGCACTGAGACCTGTTCTTTCTTTTAACACTCAGTGCAGGACTGTGACCATTGCTATGAGCGAGCTTTGATATGTTAATTGTGGGATTTTGTCACAATTTAAATCAGTGAGGCTCTGCCTCACGGGGCGGGGCCTCATTGATTTAATTTGTCAAACAGGTCTTCTGCATCCCACCCGCATAGAGCGAGAGGGGAGGGTCCGGTGCTGGAAATGTTAAAGAAAGAACAGGTCTTAGTGCCTGTTATGTATGTATAGCAATGTGACTCGGACTCTCCCTCCCACATCGTGGACCCTTATTTTTATTAGTAACGATAGTAAACGCAGCGAGTGGGCAGCCTGGCGTGCGTGCCAGCAGAGAGGGCCCACAGTGGCACCTCTGGCACGTGTGCCATAGGTTCACCAACGCTGTTCTAGGGTATTGTTTAGTTCTTTGTTGTTACCTGATGAAACCATGTAATGAGTGGGGGAAACGCTTTGGGACTCTTTTCTCGCATTATATACTACCTTATGCCCTATGTACTACTTCATCTCCAATAATGTGTATATAATTATATATCTATTAGAACTGGTATCTTTGAATGTGACATTTTTATAGCATTATTGTGGACCTTCTAATGTTAGTATCAGATTGTGGTATTTCTACCAGTATTTTGGCCTTTTTCCTAGTTAGTTTGTGTCACTTATTGTCCGCGTCATTAGTATAGTACTTATGCTGCACATAAGGGACCTCCAGGCCCATGTAGTCTAGGTTCCTGGGTGGGGTCGTCCTTATCAGTGTTAGGCAGATTAATTTTTAAGGGTTGAGTAGAGCACTGTAGGTTCCCTTTTTTTATCGTTTGTTACTAATAAAAGTTACATTTTAATGCTTTTTTGCCTGTAGGTATTTTGAGTTATATAGTAGTTTTTCTTGGATCTTTTGTTTTATTAATTAAGATTTCATTACTGAAAATTTGTTTACTTATTTTATGAGTATATATTAAATGTTGGGTATAGCATATAGTGAAGTTTAGTATCCAGTGTCAGGCAGCTGCTATCAAGGCTAATAATGTCAGGTACAACTGCTGCTGATTAGAGAGGTGGCTAAAATTGGACTCCAAGCAACCTTATATTAATAACCTATTCCAGGGATAGGTCATAAGTTTTAAATACCTGGATAATCCCTTTAAATTTCTGAAAAAAAAATGTGGATTCCGTGCCTTCTTTTAAATTTAAACATTTAAGGCCACTTGTAAAAAACTGTCAGCCAAAGGCCCCTTTTCCCAAAAACCGGGGGTTTTGGGCCCTTTCTTTACTGCCCCTTCGTGGGGCCCCCCCCCTTGGTCTGGGCGGGGTGGGGCGGGGGCTTGGGGCCGACTTGCGGAGGTTTCCCCCCATGAAAATTTTAATAGGGGGGGCAAACCGCATCGGGGGCCACCCCGGCCCCACCCGCAAAACCCCCGGGGGCAAAAAAACCCCCCCCAAAACCCGGGGCCAAACCCGCGGCTGTGAAATTAAAAGGGTTTTTCCAATGGGAAACCATGTTAATAAACTGGGCCGCGTTTTTGGCCGCGGTTTTGGCTGCAAAAAACCGCGGGGCCCAGGGCCCCCATAACCGGCAAAAACCCCTTTATGAACGGGGCCTTTAAAAATTTTTTTGTTCCCATAGCAACCGTAGAGCCCCTTTATTTTTTTTAGCGCAATATATTAAAATTAAAAAAAGGGAAACTATGGGCCCAACGAAAAAAACCCTTAGACATAGACAGTTTTCATATATATCCCCCCTAAATTTTTAAATTTTTGGGGAAAAACATGGGAAAAAAGTGTTACCCCAATTTTTATATGCATAGGCAAATACATGGGAAACCCCCAGATTCTTTTCTTTACAATGGCTTTTTCCTTTGGGGGTTTAAAGAAAAAGTTGTTATCGTTAGGGTTTTGCCCTTTTCTTTTTTGTTTCTATAGCTATGGCTTCATTAAATCAACTTTTTTAAGTTTTAAAATATTTTTAAATTTTGGCATTTCAAAAAATAATTCAAGTGAACATGTTTGACACATGTGCCTTGAAAGCTCCTGTCCTATATGCTGAATGAGCCATTTGGCCCCCCTTGGGCCTAATAGAAGGCTAATAAATGTTCCCCTTTGGGGGGTAATTTCTAGCCCATATTTTTTTGTTGTATTGGGGAAAGTTTGAGCAAAATTTCCAAATTCACCAAAAAATTGGTATCCCATGTGATATATGTTTTTTTTTTTTACATTGTGCCCAAAAAAAAAAATATTTTAATTTTATAGCACACAATTGGGGCCCAAAGGGGGGAAACTTTTTAATGTATACCTCATATAGAGCAAACATGAATGTAATATAATGGAAAAGAAAGAGCTTTGGTTTGAGTATATTCCAGGCAAATGATGGTGGACTAATGTACACAAAATGGTGGCTGTTAAAATTTATGGCCTAAGCTTTTGGTGAGTACCATGAAAGATTTGTTATATGATATAACTACCGGGGGGTTAAAAGTGTTGCCTATGGACAGCCATATGAGATATTATGACATATCAAAGTCACAGAGGGGGGGTCCAGCTATTAATCACGGAAAGTTCATGAATGGTTTCCATGTCATGCTATATTCCCCCTGTCCTTCTGCTGATGCTATAAGCTGATCTCTGGTGGTACTAGCAACCAGACAACCAGGGTCGGACTGTCCCAACAGGGACCCTCCGTGAGTTAAAAGTTCAAACAATAATGTATTTTTTTAGGTCAGAGCAAAATGGTAGTAGGAGGCAACCTTATTTCGAGCTGACTTTAGAACTGATGTCACCCTGCAATCTCTTGCTGGATTGACCCTGAAACCCCTGTTTTAACAAAAAGTCACATGAACTGAAGGGTGATTTTCAGGGGGATCACCAGGATCCACAGCGTTGGAAAAAAGAAGTTATTTTGTATAATTTTAAAAACCCGTTTTTTCGGGACCACTGGGGTTTTTTCTTTATGAAAATGTTGGGCCCAATTTTTTGTCCACGTGTATATGATTTCAGCTTCCCTTTTATTTTACAACTGCTTGGCCCAATAAAACCTAAAGTTGCTTTTTATAAATTTACATTATATAAGTTAAATGTTTAAAATTTGAAAGAACGGGGAGATAAAAAAGGTTAAAGTAATGATAACTGTGGTCTGCATTCAATTGCATAAAAAATAGATATAGGGCAATGTGTATGAATGGGGCTGCGGCAGTTTTCTGGAATACCAAAAAAGCTGTCTACAGATGTATAAACAGTCAAATGCCAACGCTTGGCACATTCTGCACCAGAAGCAGCACTTTTAAAATGTGTCAAAGATCCCGGCACAAATAACTACAAGGCAAACCACCCCTGATATATAACCAACAACACTTTTTTATCATTCAGGGCCTTTACATAAGAAAAAAACCCATTTAGAATGGCGAGTCAGTGCCAACCCATACTCCCCCCATAGATTTTTTTTTTTGTGCCCCTTAAGCTCGGGGAATTTTGCTTTTCAAGCTATTTTGGAATTGAAAAAACGGCGTTGTCAAATAAAAAAAATTTCTTACACAAAGAATATCATTTTTCCTTTGGTGTAAACTGCTTTATGCCATGTTTCCTAAAGGTAAAAAAAAATGAAAATGGTTTTTGAGCAATTGTTTGAGCGCAACTGGTTGGCCCCCTTTTTTGTAAAAAGGGAAAACCCCGGGTTTATTTGTTTAGCAAAAAATTTTTGGTACCACTGGCTTGTCCCATTCTAATACATTAGGGAAAGAGCAGCCCATGATGCAATGCTTTTCCCAAAATAAAACCCTGCAAAGTTCATTATTTTCAGCCCGGCATCAAAAGGAGGATAATACGTGTAGCCACCTTTAAATTTTGTTACAAAACATTTGGGAAAAAAATTGGGCTACCCATAAAGTGGAGTAAATGATGGAAACAGTGACTTTATTTTTCAAAGGCTTAGTCAAAATTTGTGGTTTACCTGAAAGAAACTTTGAGAGTCAACAAAGCAAAACATGTGGTCTGGCAGTGAAGCCAAGGACAGTGCGTGGACAAGAAAATCAATTAAACAAGGGGGGGAAATTTCTGACGGGATTTTTATTATTTTTATTATTTATTTTTGGCCCCCTTGGGTTAGGGCGCTTTTACTTTCAGTTTCATAAAAACTGGTCAAACAAGTAAAAAGGTGACAAATTCTAACAAAACAAGGGTACAGAAGGAGTGAGACCCCTGCCGAAAGGGGCTTACACTCAAAAAGGAAAGGTGGGAAGAGACAGGGGGTGAGGGGCAAAAATTTGGGGGGCCCGTGTCTGGTGGTGGGGTTATTTTTGGGTTGTAGGAAAATCTAAAGGGGGGTTTTCAGGTTGCTTTTGAACCTGAGAGTGGGGGAGAGTTGAGGGGTTTTTGGGGGGTGAGTTCCCAAATGTGGGTGAAGCACGGAAAGTTTGGAGAGGAGTTGAGGACTGATAAGGGGAAGCAGAGAAGAAGGTCTGTGAGGAGCGGGGTTGGTGCGGGGGATATCGGGGAAATTTAACAGGTGTTGGAGGGGAATGGTTTTTTTGGGGGCCTTGTAGGGCAAAGGTTTTAAATTGAACTGGATTGTGGGCAAGGGGAACCAGTGAAGGGTTTGGGAGAGGGGAGCGGCAAGGAGTATCGAGAGAGGGTGAATCAGACGGGCACAGAGTTAGGAGGGGTTGGAGGGGGGCGAGGGGCCCGCTGGGAGGCCACAGAAAGGATGTTGCAAAAGCAAGGGGTGGAAGACATGCAAAAAGGGGGCATTTTTTTGCTTTCGAAGTTAGGGGAAAGAACGGATAGGGGGATATTTTTTTGGTGGAGGGGGCAGGTGGGGGTGAGGGTTTGGAGTGCGGGTTTTTTAAGGCAGATTGGGTAAGGGTTTTTCCCAAAGGGAAACGGATTAAGAGGGGAGAAAGTGTAGCCATTGACTGTGTAGAGAGATAGGTGGGGGGATGGATGGACGTGGGAAAAATGATGAATTCAGTTTTCTCCCCCTTTGCTTCAGGAGACGTGAGGAAAGTGGGGGATAGGCGAAAGACAGTCGGGATCCGAGTTTGAGAGGAATTTTCGGGCCGGGATGTGAGTGGGTTCGCGTTTCAAGGGATTGAAAGCCATGCATGCTATTTTTTTTGACCCCGCCCATAGTGTAGATAGAAAAGAGTAGTGAAGCCCCGGACAGACCCCCCCGGGGAACCCAACAGAGAGCGGGCAAGAGGAGGAGGTGGTGGTGAGGAGGCGCGAAGGGCCCTCTTTAGGTAGGGTATCCCGGAAAGGGCCAGTCCGTGGCGAGGGGGAGAGGATTTTTTTGGGGGGGTGGTGGGCACAGGTCAAAGGGGGGGAATTTAGGAGGAGAAACCCAAATAGTGGGTGGGTTTGACGTTGTAGGTCGTTTTGGGGATTGGTTGGGCGGTTTCTGTAGAGTGGTGGGGGCGGAAGCCAATTTTAGTGGGTCAAAGGAGAAGTTGGGAGATGAGTTGAAGATGGGTTTTTCGAGGATTTAGAGGGGAATGGGCATGAGTGGGGGATAGTTGGGCAGTGAGGAGGGGTCAAGAGATGGTTTCTTAAGGAGGGTGTGATGGTCGATGTTTAAAGGAGGAAGGGGGGATGCCCCGAGGTTAATGAAAGGTTGAAGAGATGGATGAGGGCGGGGGGAAGAAGCACGAGGTTGGATGAGGGGGATGGCAGGGGTCAAGATTAAGGGGTGAGGTTGGGTTTGGACAGTGAGGGGGTTTTTCATGGTGACATAGAGAAAGGGAAAATAGGGGGGGGGGTGAGGGGTGAGGGGGGGGGATGTGGGACCTGCGAATAGGTAGACAAGGGACTGTGGGGGGAAGCTTTTTCTATTTAGATTTTATCTTATTAAGAAAGTGAGTGGCGAGTAATTGCTGAGAGGAGGATGGGGGAGGGGGTGTGGGGGACAGGAACGTTGAAGGGTTTTTTTAACAGTTGTCTGGGTTGTAGAAGGAGGATAAGGGTGGTGAAAAAGGGCTTTTGGCGATGTGAGTGCAGATTTAAATGTATCAGTATTGTTTTTTAAAGGGGAGGCCTAGTGGAGCGGGGTTTTTTTCCAGCGGGGTTTAGCAATCGGAAAGCTGCCTCATGTTTGGGGGAGTCTGTGTGCCCGGGTTGTCTGTGATTTTGCGTGATTGTTTGTGTGATGAGGGGGACCATGTCAAGGTGGGTGATTGGTTGTTTAGAAAGGGTAGCTAGTTGGGTCATGAATGAGAAGATGGAAGGGGGGAGAAAGAGATTCAAGAATGCCGGGGTTAAGGTGTTGTAGGTTTCTACCGGGGGGGCAGTAGATTGGAAGATGCAACTAAAAATGGAAAATATGGTTTTCTATAGTAATGATTTAAAAATAAAAAATCTTATCTTTGGGTTTGAGAATCGTGGAGAATGGTCAGCAAATGACCAAGTCCAAATTGAATGGGGTTATCCGACACACAAAAAATCTCAAAAAAAATCCCAAAATTACAACAAAAGAAATTCACAGCTGATCCAGCAGCGAAGCTGCTGCAGTAGCCCCCCTGGGTTTATGTACATCCAGTTTGACATTTGACCACTGTAGCCAATCAGAGGCTTCAGTGCCGTTTCCTTGATATGACCACTTAGTGATATGGCTGATGATATTAGTGGACCTCTAAGGTCACTGATTGGCTACAGTACCTAAAAATGCTGAATCTGCAGGGAGTTAAAAAGGAGAATACATTATTCTGTGTTCAGTTGGGGGAAATTTTTAATTCTTTCACACTTCATTTGGTTTAGAGGCTCTTCATCGGATCTTCTACAAATATAGGAGCAGGTTGGGTTTTGCAGTAGTTCTGTAAGCACACACTTTGGGCCTTATGTATGAAAACCATCTAGCAGGAAGGCTGTCTTTGCCCATAGCAGCCAATAAGAGCTCAGCTTTCATTTCATATAGCGCTCTGAAAAAGTAAAAGTTGAGGTCTGATTGAGACAGTCTTACTGCTAGACAATTTTCATACATAAGGCCCTATATGTTTCAGGGCTATGGAGTTGGCAAGTCAAACTCCTAAATCCTAATCAGCTTCCAGCTTACTAAAACAATTAGTAAGAAAAAATTACAGCAGTAAAATGGAGAGATTTCTGATAAAAAGGCCTTAGATTGATAGAGTTAAAAATATACTTCTATGTTTAGAATTTCCAAACTTTCCTATACCCATATATCCTTTATGCATTTCATAAATTAATTATATAATATTAGTAGTATGTAATATTTAATATATTTATTTTGTTGAAATCAGTATATTTCTATTGACTTCAGTTATTACTAGTATTATGAACTGTGTATAAGAAAAAAGTACAAACATGAAATATTATTTATTATTATTTATTTTAGAGCGCCATTAATTCCAATGTTCATTCAAGGGGAGGGGAGGGGGTTACATACATCACATATGTCAGACAAAGTATAATGGCAACACTAAAAGACTAACAACGAGTACAGAGGGAGAGAGGAGCCTGCCCATGAGGGCTTACAATCTGCAAGGAAAGAGGAAAGATACAGGAGGTGAGGGGCAGACATGTTTGTAGGTTGGTGTATGGGCAGAGGTTATGGAGAGCCTTGTAGGTCATGGGTAGTAAATTGAACTGGATTTGCTGGGAAATTGGTAGCCAGTGAAGGGGTTAAAAGAGGGTAGAGGCAGAGGAGGAGCAAGAAGAGAGGTGCAGGCGGGCAGAGGACTAGTGCATGGTCTGAAGAGTGCTGGACGGGAAGCCGCAAAGAAGGATATTTGGCTCAACGTGAGTAGGGAGGATACAATATATCAGTGCTTTGACCTACAGTTATACATGTGTAGAGAAAATAATATGCTTCTAAAATATTGATTTTTCATAACTTTAGGCGGGAATGATACGCACAACAGAGGATGAATTTTTCATTGAACCTTTGGAGAAAGGCAAACAAAAGGAAGAAGAGGAAGGAAGAATACATGTAATATACAAAAGATCAACAGCGAAGAAAGCTATGCCTGAAGACATCCCCAACAGATCAGGTCAGATGAAAATTACACTGCAGATCTGCAAAGCTAGGTTTAGAATCTAAATACCCCTGCAAGTAATTTTAGGCTCATTGTGACCCTGACAAGGATACCAACTGAATGCTGTGGTCCTTAAACTATAAATGTCCTTTTAAAAGCCAATATATATAGTATATTTTAGAAATGCAATGTAAAAAGATTCTTTTGTATCTATATATGTGAATATGGATGGCAATCATCGTATTTTACTAAACATATGTTCTCATTTTATACTCAAAGGCCTTATAAATTACTTACAAGGGTTTAACCTATAACAGAGGGCAGAAGTAGAGTGACAGTATCTGGGGTTGAACACTCGCTCAGCAGTGAGTTTGTGTGATTACTAAGCAGAGAAGTGACTGACAGTAGCTGCTTGAGAGGAGAGGATATGACTGAGCATGTGTGGCCAGACTGAGAGGCTCTAGTCACAAGTCGTATTCTTTGGAGCTGAGCTGTACACTATGGATCACAAAGTAGCAGCTGAAACAAAGATGTTACAGAATTTTTAATAATGATGAATGGTGAAAATGTTTATTATTGAATCTGCAAGTTTCCCATGTCAGTTTTTCTTCGTGGTAAAATAAGTTTCTTAGGTTACTTAAGTATCAAATTTTACTTCTACCTATAGCAATCTTGAAACAGTTACCTGCTTAAGAATGTTTTCCAAATTAGGAGGGTTGTACAGTCGGGGAGAATATGCTCTAAATAGTACAATTCTCCTATAATTAGGCACTTCTTTAATGTGCTTTCATTTCATTTTATCTTAGCTGCCAGCAGTTAGTAGTCCTGTTTGAGGACAGGAAGATTAGACACACAGGAAACTTCTCTGTGTGGAGCCCAGGAGATTAGGTAACCAAGGGGGTTTGTCTCTTCTCAGGACAGCCTTTAAAGCCACACCCCTTTGGTCCTGCCATCCAAGGCTTTCAACATGAAGTTACAAACAGGGTGCATGAACTGAGACTGAGGCTGGGGGGAATAAGATCTTCAAATCACAGCAAATGATCATGAGGCTTGTAGCTATGCAGAGTAAAAGGAAACCGCTTTTAAACAGGAAATGCTGCTGCTCAACTGCAGCAAATGAAGACTACATGCGGCATAGATAAAGCACAAATTAGCACATAAAATATTACAGGGATACTAGTAAACACACGGACAAGCAATTTGAGAATTATTTGATTTTGTTTGTGTCACGGTCCGTGCCACGTTCCTGTCTTTACGCTGCGGCCTCTGCTGCGAACCGCAGTCGTACCTATGTTCCTATCGCAGATCTGGTTCCTGTTGCAGTGTCGCTGTGAGCGCTCCTGTAGCCGCTGCTTACTCACCTGTGATTGCTGCTCCTCCTCCATCTGGCTGCGGCCCTATTCCTTGTAGCTCTATAGAGGGCGGCGGCCACATCTTCCCTTCCTTTATCCCACAGTGTGCAGCGGGGTTGGGCTTCCTCTGCAAATCCCCTTCCAACTGTGGGTTTATTTTCCTGCTTGTCCTCACACTCCCTGCCTGATCCTTGTTGTGTCATGTTGTCTCTTGGTGTAGTCTGTTGTTCCTGTGTATTGTCTTCTTGTTGGTGTCCTTGTGGTATCCTCTATGTTTGGTTAGTCTCCTTGTTGTTTGCCTTGTGTCTGTCTGCACTTTTTCGGTGAGTCTTCCTTGCCATGTTAATGCCTTATGTCCTAGCTTGTTTCTGCTGTCCCTGTTTCCATGTCTGTGTTTTCCTGCTTGTTCTCTGGCCCTGTGTCACTGTGCCCTGGTCATCCTTGTTCCCTTGCTGAGTCCTAGCCTGGTCTCTGTATCTTGTTCTGGTGTTGTTTTCCAGTGCGATCTGTTTTTCTTACCTGGGCTTCTGTTTAACCTTCTTGATTGTGCATCCGTTTTAGTCTGTCCATGTCTTTTCTGTACCTGCACATTTCTCTCCTAATCTGCTGTATCTTGTTCCCTAACCTGTTTGTGCCTAGGCTTTGGCAGCTTCTGGCCTGTCCTGGTCAGCCTGCCACTGCTGGGGACTGCTCTGAGGTAGCACTCTGGTGGTCTGTTGGGGTCCACCGAACCTTACATTCCAAAGGCTCTGTGAAATGCCCATGCCCGATGGCCACTTAGTTACGCCCCCTCGGAGCAAGCCCGGCAGTGGTCCCGCTTTCCCTGCTCACCCGTTACAGTTTGGTTCACTGGGCAAAGCCTTTTACACTTAGATCTCAAACTTGCTGTTCTCAGCTATTTCAGTAACTTCCAGAGACAGTAATATATATATGCTTCCATTGACCGTTAAGAATACTTATTCTATGGATTTAGAATAAAAGAACACATGAAACTGACTGTGCTGGGGAACCAACATAAACATATAAATAAGAAAGGATGCTATAAAATATTTGCTTTAATGTATAATTTTTAGCTGCAACAAAACCTTTAACTTTTCCCTGCTGTTGATGATTCACCATTTCTGACCAGAGCTGGACACATTTTGGGAGTTAGTTAGCCCATGTGCTTAGAAACTTGCTGTGTGCTCCGAAGTTTTGGGTTGGTTCCTATTGACGTCTTTGGAAGTTCTTTTTGTCTAGCTATTAAAAATAGTCCATTTGTCATTGAGAAGCCAAGAGGAACTGGTTTTAGCAGAGTTGTCATCGTCAACCCGTGATTTAGTCCTCGTTGAGCGGTTTCCAAAATAGTCTAAGGATGGACATGTGCGCATTATGTCAAGGAGAATTTGCAGCAGACATCAGATTGATTTTAGAAGCAAAAATTCTTTATTTTGGTGAACACATACAAGGTGTTGCAATATTAACATCATCATCATTGCTTCATACTTTTGTTTGTAATTTGCAATACAGTTGGTTAGTTTAATCATAATACATTTCAATTGAGTACTTTTAATCAACATCTTTTTAATCATAATACACTACAATCATTTACTTCTAATCAACATTTTCTATGCAAGCAGCAACCTTTGCATTATCTTTGTTTTGCTTTACTAATAATTAATTTACAGCTTATTACCTGGTAAATCAGACAGTCATCAATAATGTTTTGATTAAAACAAGAAAAACTGCTTGTCTAAGTACTAGGGACATAGGTTTATTTGTTGTTAGGGATAGCTAGTTAATCTGGATAAGATCTTGATAGTTCCAGAGGATTCTGGGAAATAAGTGATGGAATGTTACAATAATTATCTTTGTCGCCATACATATATAACCAAATGTGTGATTAAAGATTGGAGGGACAAAAAACAACCAATGGGAGAATTGACTGGCCAGATAATTTAGATAAACCAAATACATAAATATAATTCTTCTGTTAAAAATTATAAACAATTTAATTTGACTGTAGAACTAATTACTATTACTTCTATAACTGTATCAAGGCTAAGCATTTCAGGCAGATCAAGGAAAGATACAAATTCTTAAGTCTTCTAAGTCTTAGAAGTATTAACATTTAAAACTTAGTGAATAATAGACAAATCATTTAAGCCTATATTTTCTCAGACAGGGACAACACCTAGTTGGGGGTCATGAGTGGTGTGACATGGAAAATACATAAAGGAAATATACAGTATAGTAGGTTGTTTAGGAAATGGGGAAATGTAATGCAATGAGTCAAGTTATTTTTTTATACATGTTTTAAATCCTGGGTTGATCATCTATTTTGCTATGAATGTACACCTTATTGTGGATGATGGGCTTTACTTTGGTGGTCACGGTTATGTCCTACAGAATGGAGAAATAATTGTATTAGAATGTAAGGCTGTGTTCACAATGGTTTGGGTTACTGAGGATTTTTCAAAGGATCTACAGCAGAGATCAGTTTTCAAAACTATGCAGAATTAATTATGTAATGTAATTTAGAATTTTGAACATGTTAAGTATACAGTATTGTATAGTCTATCATTTTACATGATTTGTTGTGTCTATAACGTTTTAATAGCTTACATTACTAATTGTTTTACTTGAAAATAGATCCACTCTTTGTCATTGACCTTAAAAATAATTAACCCAAAATGTATTAAAACAAATTATAATTGCAATAATATTATAGATAACACCAAGACTTTAAAATAATTAAACTGTAATATTCTATGTGTCTAATGCAATACAGAGAACTTATGGTTGAAATTACCTAATGCATTGAAGTAATTACCTCCTCACACTGTTGAGGCTCATAAGTGAGGCTTTATCTTCATGCTTTCTTTAAGTCCGAATTCTTGTGTATATGGCACAGTTGTCATGACTCTCGGTGACAGTTTCTTTGTCACAGGTGGGAAACACGCACAAATAAAGGATGATTTGAGTCTTGCTCCTGGTTGCTTGGGAATGCTAGACCTTAGAGCAAGAGCCAACACAATAGATCGTCTAATGAGCCTCCTCTGCGTCAGTCTGTACCAAATAAAAAAAAAAAAAATCTTGTAGATTATTCAGAAGGAATTTTTTCTTTTAGTATGCTTAACATAGAACATTTGGAAGCTGATATTTTACTTGTCAGAAGTTAACAACACCTATGATGAACATTATCCTTTCCTGTATTTATTTTTAATAATCACAAAAAAAGAAAACCTAGAACTTAGCTTTTACTTCTATATATAAAATCCATATACAGTTGACACCAGAAGTTTACATACACTATATAAAAAGACACATATGCATGTTTTTCTCACTATCTGACATGAAATCAGAATGAACCTTACCTGTTTTAGTCAATTTGGATTACCAAAAATTATTTATATTTGCCAAATGCCAGAATAATGAGAGAGAATTTTTAAGCCATTTTATTACTTTCTGCAAAGTCAAAAGTTTACATACATTTAATTAGTATTTGGTAGCATTGCCCTTAAACTATATGACTTGGGTCAAACATTTTGGATATCCTTCCACAAGCTTCTCACAATAGATGGTAGGAATTCTGGCCCATTCCTCCTGACAGAACTGGTGTAACTGAGCCATGTTTGTAGGTCGCCTTGCTCGCACCTGCCTTTTCAGCTCTGCCCATACATTTTCAATAGGATCGAGGTTGGGACTTTGTGATGGCCAGTACAAAAACATTAACTTGGTTATCCTTAAGATTTGCAACCAGTTTAGTAGTATGCTTCAGGTCATTGTCCATTTGGAAGACCCATTTCTGCCCAAGCTTTAACTTCCTGACTGATGTCTTGAGATGTTACTTTATTATTGCCACATAATCTTTTTTCTCATGATGCCATCTATTCTGTAAAGTGCACCAGTCTCTTCTGCAGCAAAACAACCCCACAACATGATGCTGCCACCTCTGTATTTCACAGTTGGGAAAGTGTTCTTATGGTTCCAAGCTTCTCTCTTTTTCCTCCAATCGTAACGATGGTCATATTGGTCAAACAGTTGAATTTTAGTTTCATAAGAACAAAGAACATGTCTCCAGAAATGTAGGTCTTTGTTCCTGTGTGTGCATTTTCAAACATTAATCTGGCTTTTATGTGTTTCTTTTGGAGTAATGGCTTCTTCCTAGCAGAGTGGCCTTTCAGCCCATGTTTTATAACAGTACTCGTTTCACGTGTGGGATAAGTGCACAATCTACCAACTTCCGCCAGCAAAATCTTCACAAGGTCTTTTGCTTTTGTTCTTGGGTTGATATGCACATGTTGGACCAAAGTACATTCATCTCTGAGTCAAGGACACGTCTCCATCGTTATCAGTATGATGGCTGAACATTCCTATCTTGTTTGTACATATGTGTAATTGGGTTTTTTTTTTATTTTTTTTTTTTTTTTTTGTTTGAACTGGACCATCAGATATCTGGGAAATTGCAACCAAGTATGATCCAGACTGTCAAGTCCGCTCAGTTCTCTTGCTGATATCTTGGCTGCTTTCTTTAGAGTTTCCCATGATGTTACACACAGAAGCAGTGTTTTTCTAGTGTCCATTTAAAATGCATCCACAGGTGTGTCTCTAATTAACTCAAATGTTGCCAATAAACCTATTAAAAGCTTCCAAAGACATGACATCATCATATAGGCTGTCCCTAATTGTTTAATCCTAGCGTATGTAAACTTTTTACTTTGCAAGAAGTAATAGAAATGCCTTAAAATTCTCTCTCTCCTCACTCTCTCTCTCTCATTATTCTGGCATGAGAGAGAAATAAAGATAATTTTGGTAATCCTAATTGACCTAAAACGGGTAAGGTTTATTCTGATTTCATGTCAGAAATCATGCATAAAAACATGCATATGTGTCTTTTTATATAGTGTATGTAAACTTCTTGTTTCAATTGTACGTATATATCCTATAATAACAGTGGTTCTGGAGTTCCTGGCTCCATTTTTTGTTCTGCTGTATGGTCTTTGGTTACAGACAGGTGTTGTGGACAGGTGTCTTTTATACTGATAACAAGTTCAAACAGGAGCCATTGCTACAGGTAATGATGGAGACAGTGGAGCCTCTTAAAGACAGAAGTTACAGGTCTGTGAAGCCAGACATCTTGCTTGTTTGTAGGTGACCAATACTTATTTTTCACCATAATTTTGCAATAATCTTCCAAATCAGACAATGTGATTTTTGGGATTTGTTTTCTCATTTTATCTCTCATAGTTGAGGTCTATCTATGATGTCAATTACAGGCCTCTTTCATCTTTTTAAGTGGGAGAACTTGCATCATTGGCAGGATGTGGTGGCCAAGTTTTGTGTCCCTAAGTCAAAGTAACTATCATGTGATCAGTGTTAGGCGGGTCAATAATTTTGTTGGATGCAGGACTTGAATTACGCAGTATGTGGCAGTTCTTTATATAGTAGATATAGCAGATATACTAGATATAGTATGTAAGTAACACAAGATAATATTGTAATTCTATTGAATATATGTAATTATAAGTCAATATTTATACAATAATTAGGTCTAGTTTTGATTTGATATTTATTTTGCATAGTACTTACTCTCTCAGGTCAATTCAAAACAGTTGTTTAGTGCGTCCATCCAAGATTCATGTATTGTTATATCCTGTGATGGTGATACAAATGTATATGTCTTTATGTATTGTGTATTACTGATATATTGCAATATGCAGATTACATCATAATCCAACATACATACGTTTCCAATAATATAAACCGTTGTGTAATTGGAATTAGTTTTGTTTATTGCATACTTTGCAATTTTATCTGGTTACACTATTA
The DNA here is from genome assembly GCA_025379985.1 of Phyllomedusa bahiana. Taxonomy (NCBI): domain Eukaryota; kingdom Metazoa; phylum Chordata; class Amphibia; order Anura; family Hylidae; genus Phyllomedusa; species Phyllomedusa bahiana. The sequence goes on along the minus strand of JAODAL010002691.1, from coordinate 46,978 downwards.
TAACGTTGCTATTGTCAGAATAGTTAAATTCAATTTGAACAGGTTTTGAGTGTGTTTATTTAGGATCCATATTATTTTTGCGATGGCAGTAGTAGTATCTGCAACCTCTGTCTGAGCCTGAGATAGTATTCTAAACAATCTTTCTTAAGTGTCCCCTTACAGGCCAAACACGCAAGAATGCTCCTGATATATCTTGTAAAATTTAGACTCGTTTTTACCAGTTAACTCATAACTTCTCCAATATGAATTAATGGCCCTGTTTTTTCATCTAAACTTCCCCAGTATTATAAGCTCCTTCATGTTTTAATTCACAACCCTTAGGACTCATGATCCTAAAAAACACTATCTAACAGTTCAATATGTAAAACACTTCAAAGCCAGTAAAGGACACTCTCTGGCCCAAGTAAAGATTATTTTGTTACTAGCAAGATAGACAAATCCCAAATATTAGACAATACTGTGTGAGGCCAAAATGAAGTAGATGGATCCCCTAAGTGCACTACAGTTCTTACCCACATGCTTCTCCACAAGCCCCTGGGATTTGAAAAGTTTTTCAGTCCAGTTTGTCCAATTCTGTCAACACACACACCACACCAATTTGGGATAAAGTTTTCTATACACGATGTGGGTGAGGTTTAAGAGGGCTTGAGTGTAACATAAAGAATTGTGTGCAACTAAACCTTCTTGCATAAGGTAGTCTGCCCCACCATTGACATGGAGGGTAGCTTAGCTCTTATGTGTTTGAAAGTTGGGGATGACTATTGTTGGGAATGCCTACTGACCTCCACCTTAAGATATTTAATACAGCTATGCTATATCACTATAAGGCTAATGTACCTAGATGCCAGTGCCCACCTAGATGATAGATGATATAAGGGTGGCTGGCTGGGACTATGCTCTACACATTTTTATAAATTTACATGACTTTGAATGTACTGTAGGGTATATGGAATTAGAACTGCCACCATAGCTATAAATTAGAGATGAAGTTTGAAGTAGACATATGATTTACAGTTGTACACAGTTTCAATTAACACGTATAGCAATGTTCCTGGTACTGACAGCTGAAATTACTTCATGTGATGTGTCTCTGTCACTAGACAATACAGCTTTTATCCGAATTTAGAGAAACAAGGCCAGACGGCCTTAGCTAACACAGAATGGACAGATATCAGACAAAGAGTGAAATGCAGGCTTTGTCTTGTTCCTGTATTAAAACACCACATCTAAATGTGGAGACAAGCAACTAATTTCCCCTTTTTCAGAAATGGATGTGATCACTCTTCTTCTCTAAGAGGCTGGCCAAACAATGCTTTTCATTGAATCCCCTGTAGGAGGTAAAGCTGGCCATTTAAAGCTTTCAATAGGACCTCACTGAAGTGGCTGGCCTTGCTTTCACAGCCTTGTAGGGCAAGAGTTGTTTAAGTGTTATAGAGGTCAGTCTGAAGATCTTTTTACCACCCATTATTCTATTCTGTGGGAAATTTGGTTTGGCAAAAAATAAACCAATTTTCAGCAGGAAGATTTCCGAATTGGCCTCTTTAATGTCCAGAGGATTTGATGAAGTGTGTTGCTTATACATTGAAAAGGGAAGCATGTAGTCATTACAATTAACTTGTGTTTTGTGACTTTTCGTATTTTGAAGTTCTTTAGTAATCTTCTGATTTATGTGCAGCCACAGTAATATTTTTTTTAAATATAAAACCTGATATCAGTAAACAACAGCAATACACAGATTTAACAAAAATGAAGCCAAAATGGAAAAACATGCATGAAAAACGAAGTAGCCCCTAAGAGTTAGGCTATGTTCACACAGCTTAACTGCGGGACGTAATTACGCCCGCAGTTACGCCGTGTGGCTGGGGGCGGGAACGTGGGAGGGGCGGGGGCCGCACTTCGCCGGCCCATAGACAATCACTGCTAGCGGCAGTGACATGTGAATAATTTCCCCCCTCGGCGTATTCGCCGAGCAGGGAGAGGAGACGTAATCCATAGTTCTCTATGAGAACTGTGGATTACCGTAATGAATGGGCCGTTGACAGCCCGTAATTTGTGCCCTTCGGCGCGTAATTACGGACCGAAATACGGCCCATTTTAAGCCGTGTGAACATGGCCTTAGTAGCGTGTTTAACTACCTTTAGCAGCTGTACCCTGTAGTAATTGTCTTCTTTTTTACTTTAACAATCACTAACATCCTTGATTACCTTTAAAGATGTAGGCGATGGTAAAGAAATGTTTTTATAAAATACATTTCTGTTCTGATTTTGATACATTTCTATAATATACAGCAGGTTATCTATCCTGTTTACAAATGATTTCCCAAGTTAGCAACCATCTGTGTAAGTGGTGGCTGGGCTTGTGACATTTTTCTCCACTATGTCTTATCAGCAGGACAAGCTGAGTGTTTATCAGTACCTACTAAGTATATTACTTTGGGGAACAAGGCATCACATATGGTGATAGCACCCTTCCGCCAACATCTACTGCCTAGACATTAATTTGTATGGACATATACAAGGCACAGCACTCGGTGATGGTGGATGGTGCCCATGCAAGGCAAATTTCAGCCCTTATTGCTTAGGCTTTATCCTCTACTCTAGCCTCTTCTTCACCTGGCTTCCAGCTACCACCACATCACTTTTTGTACAGTTTCACTCTTACCTTTGATCCCTTACTTTCTTTTTCTTGGCTGTATTTGTTACTCCCATATAAATATACGGAAAAAAAGTGCACAGGCTCAACCATCTCCCCATGTTCTTAGGTTGGCTTGAAGTGAGCTGAGAGGTGGCCTCTGACCTAAACTTGCGAGATGGGACAAACCCTTTAAAGAAGGTAGATTTCCAGGGTGGCGCTAAGTAATTTTTCACTGAAAAGAGAGTGATAAGCCATAAAAGTTTGGGAACCTCTGCCCTAGACAGAGGATGCGTCCTGGCTATATATATAGTCCTATATATATAGTCCTGGGTACATCTAAATAATGGGAGAGATCTTTGTATTGGCCCTTGATATATTTATTCATAGTTATTGGGTGGCCTCTTAGAGGCACAATTTAAAAAAAAAATTAGAGGCACTTTCTACTAAAAAAAAAACATCATGCACATTCTTTTTTTTTTACGTCCCCAAATCACATTCAAATTTTTTAATTTGCAGCGTGACAATTTCTATCGCAATTTTGATGCAGATTTTACCTTGTTGAATCAAACAGGGTAAAATCGGTAACAAAATCTGCACCAACATCAATTTGCCCTGTTGCACATTTTTATGTGCAGATTTTCTGTACATAAAAATGTAGAAATACAGTGAAGAAAATTATTAGATCCCTTGCTGATTTTGCAAGGTTGCCAACTGACAAAGACATGAACAGTCTATAATTTTAAGGGTAGGTTAATTTTAACATTGAGAGATAGAATATCCAAAAAAAATCCAGAAAATCACATTGTATAAACTATATACATTTATTTGCATTTTGCTGAGAGAAATAAGTATTTGATCTCCTACCAACCATTAAGAGTTGTGGCTCCTACAGAGCAGTTAGATGCTACCAATCAACTCGTTACCTGCATTAAAGACAGCTGTCTTAAATAATCACCTTTATAAGAGACTCCTATCCACAGACTCAATCAGTCAGACTCTAAGCTCTACAACATGGGCAAGACCAAAGAGCTTTCTTAGGATGTCAGGGACAAGATCATAGACCTGCACAAAGCAGGAATGGGCCTACAAAACCCCTAAGTTTAAAAGCTGGGTGAGAAGGAGATAACTGTTGGTGCAATAGTAAAAAAATGGAAGAAATATAAAAGATATCAACGCTGGGCACCATGCAAAATCTCACCTCGTGAGGTACCTTTTCAGGGGAAAGGTTTAAGTCAGCCTAAAACTACACGGGTAACTTGAAATGACTCAAAAAAAGCGGGGCCCACAGTCACCAAGAAAACCTTTGGCAATTACCCCGTAAAGGTCCCCCTGCAAAGAAGGCAATGTGCAGGCCCCCCCAAGTTTGCCAAGAACCCTGGATTTTTCTGTGAGTGATTGGGAGAAAAGTGCTTGGCAGATGAGACAAAAATTGAGTCTTTGGCTTTAAAACCCAATCGCTGTGTTTGGAAAAAGAGAAATGCGCCTAGACCAAAGAAAAACCGTCCCCACTGTCAAGTAGGGGTAAAAAAAAGGGCAATTATCAAAAATTTCTTACTTTTTGGGAAATGTAAAGTTTTAAAAGACAGTCTTTAAAAATGCACCAAATTTACTAGTTTTGAGAAATCTGGCGCAGGTTAGAACTGTCTAGTCTAAATTTGTACCCAATTAAGTTGGTTCTTTTACGCCCGAAACGCGACAACATTTTTGTACTTTTTTTTGTCAATTAACCACGCCCCTTCTGTGAAACCAAAACCTTTTTTTTCGAAGATGCCCCCTTTTTTTCAGAAAACACTGAAACCTCTAAAACACAAAAGGCTATGTTCACACGGCATAATTGCGGGGCGTAATTACGCCTCGCAATTATGCCGTGTGTTTGGGCGCTTGCGCCGATCGGTACAAGCTCCCGCGGGGCAGGGGGGGAAAAGGGGGGGGGGCGGGCCCCCCGGGCCCCCCAAAATTCATTACTGCGGGGCGATTCGCCGTTCGTAATTGACAGTCAATTTTCTCCACCCCGCCGTATTGTCGAGCGGGGAGAGGAACGTAATCCATGTTCTCTATGAGAACTGTGGGTTACCCTAAGACTTTACGTATCTCGCCCTGTATTGGGCCCGTTTTGCCGCAAAAACGGGCCAAAAAAAATCTCAATTTAACCTGTTTGGAAAATAGCCTAAATGTGGGGGAAAAGGGTGTTTTTTGGCGCAAATTGAGCCGGAATTCTGGCGCAACTGCCTTGATAAATCTGCCACATTATGTTTTGTGGGTTTTTCTCTGCTAAGAGCACAGGACTACTTCACTGTATCAATGGAAGAATGGATGGAGTCATGTACCGTAAAATCCTGAGTGACAACCTCCTTCCCTCCGCCAGGACATTAAAAAACCACTTTCATACATTCAGACGCATTATACACTGAAAACGAGAGTCGACGATTCACTTCGAAGTGCCTTCCTTCATACATGTCTCCCTAATTCTTGTTTGCCAGGGGATCAAATACTTTTCTTCTCACTGCAAAATGCAAATAAATTTATATAGTTTATACAATGTGATTTTCTGGATTTTATTTTGGATATTCTATATCCCAATGTTAGAATTAACCTACCCTTAAAATTATAGATGGTTCATGTTTTTGTTAGTGGGCAAACTTACACAATTAGCAAGGGATCAAATAGTTATTTCCTTCACTGAATGTAAAATGTGATGAAACTGATGGGGCTAGTTTACGAATATGGCTATTAAACTCCTTGTTCATTTGTCAATATTTGAAGAATTTCCCATGGACTTCCTATCTGCTATCTAACTAGGTTGTGCACAGATTGTAAACTTGAACACTGGTTAGCAGTGATTGTCCTAAAACCAAAGATAGGGACCCAGTGACATCAGTTAATGTAAAGTGCTGAGATAAGTAATTGAGTATGAAATAGAGCTCAATCAGCCCCAATTACCTTTGGATGGTGGTCCACTGAGTGCATGGGGTAAAAAAGATTACTCTGCTTGTACTTTCTTCATAACTAACCTAATACGTATATAAAGACTTGAACCTAACACTGACTTAACTTAGTGAAGCGTGCTAGACTGACTAGACTGAGACTAACCATCGATTGTTGTTAATGATCACATTTTGGAACATTAGTATATTATCATACTACTTTTACTGAAAAACTTTTACACTGGAAACAGTTAAGCAGATGATATCATAATCCTTTTTTAGTATTTTATCTGGATACCTTTTCAACATCTGCTTCCCAGGTGCAAAGGGAATTGAAAACAATTTATTGCTATCACAGTGGCATGTTGTGCATAAGACATATATCTGAAACTTATTAGTCACAGACAAAAAAAGAATTCTACATTCTCAAATGAAATCAGCAGAGAGAAATTGCATCACGCAAGTAAGAGGGCTAAAGGGGTTATCTACTCATTAAATATCATATTAATTATATAAATCATACATAGTAACAGTATATGTAATGTACATGCTGATACACAATGATCCAGTGAAATTATTTGCTTACATACTACAGTGCCACCTGGTGTTTAAATTGTACAGCAATGTGCCTGTCCACCTAATAAACGGAGTTCTGCTGGACACACATGCTCAATCACTTTTCCAGTAATCCTTTGCTCAGCCAAAATAAATCACTTTCTGCCCTGCTTGTCATGAAGTGAATAACTTTTAACAGCCTTTCAGGACTTGGTATGAAAATGATTTGTGGGAGAACCTCTTTAAAGTCACAAATAGTTTTGATTGTCAATGTATAATACAATTAGATCTTGGTTAAAGGGACTATCCATACAAAAATAGGAAAAAGATTTCAGCTCACCCAGAAGGAAATTGCACGGAAAGTTGGTGACTAAAATTGAAACATAGAAAAACCAAAGGTTTTCCAGTATCTTTAAAAAAGTAGCATTCCAAAAAATCCATAAAAGCCACAAAACAGACAAGCTGGGTTGACGCATTTCTGGTGCTATGCACCTTTCATCATAGCCTCTTTTTATGGATTTTTTAGAATAAATGCTACTTTTTGAAAGGGGTTGTCCATATCTCCTTTTGTAAAGGTGCCCTGTCATGTGATTTATAATACTGTTACAGTTTTACATGATTTGAAGCAGGATTTCTGAAGAAGAAGCCGAGAAAAACCTGGCTGGACTTGTTAAAAGACTGTGGAAGTTCTGTACAATTTTCTTAGCTTTGTATCAGAAATTTAGCATCGACTTCCGGGGGCGGGACGCATGATGGCGGCCGCATTTTAGAAGAGCTCCGACACATTTCCCAATACATCGGCTACCGTCCGAGATATACCTTCTTCCCCAGCTGGGAAAATCATCCCACGGGAAAACACAGCCGGGCGCACGAGGAGCCCTCCCTTTGTAACCCGGTTGCACAGGGGTTTGTTTAAACCCTCCGTCGCTCCCGCCATCACCAAGCTTAAGGGCGCCGAAGAGCACAACCTACGGTCCAACACCGACAGGGTAAACAAGGATGGGGAGAGGTCCGACCTAACCCAGGGGGGCCTCATTTTTAGGCAGCCAAAACCCCCCTTAGGTGGGAGGGACGCCTGGCTGATCCCGGGAGCTCCAGAAGCTGCGGCGGCCTACAGGCGAGGAGCGGAACACGCGCCCCGAGACCCCCTCTCGAGCCCAAGGAAGAAGCGGAGCTCACGGAGACACCAGTTGGAGGGGCGTGCGGCGCACACACAGCGACGAAGTACACCGGAGACGCGCCTCACTGCTGCTCGCCCCCTGCACTGACGCGGGGGAAAGAGCCAGGGCGAACCCGCGATTCCCGACACAAAAAAGGAGGAGAGTTTTTCCCGGGGGGAATAACCACCGGCCCTGGGTGCAGTAGAGACCCTGCCCAAGAGAATCCCCTTTGCCTGCCGTGCATCTAAGGCTGGAAAACCGCCCGCCATTTTCCTCAACGGCCGTGACTGCCACAGGGACAACGGCGGAAAAGTCCGCCATCTTACTCTCCCCCAGACCGAATAACGACGAGAGAGGCCTCAGTTTCTATGGCAAAACTAACCCTCATAGGGCCCCTACCCTGTCTTTTACCAAAACACAGAAAAGTGTCCAAAAACTGTGCCCCAATTCTATTTAGAAATTTAGATTAATCACGTAAGGCCCACATTTCCAGAGCTAATTTTCCCCAAGCATAAAAAAAAAAAAAAAAAAAAAAAATTTTTTTTGGAGCTACTCCGTATAAAAATTAAAGCGCGTACTTAGCTTTATCTTAATTTCAACAATGCGTCTGCAGTTTCGCCATCCAGGTCTTCTGTTGTCTTCTGGCTCCGATTAGATTGCTCGTGTGCACTGTAGCTGCTGGTTTGCTTCAGCAGTCACATGGCACTGCCCAGTGTCACTGATTGGAATTGAAGGCTTTGAACGTTAACATCAGGCATGTGACTGCTGAAGCCAATGAACCATTGCAGTGCGCTTGAGTCGACTGCCAGGAGCCAGAAGACAACAAAAGACCAAGGAGAGGACCAGCAGACACATCGCTGAAAAGAAGGTTAGCACAAATGTGAGTATGTTTTTTTTTTCATTTCAGGAACTGCAGCATACTTGTACTGAAAGGAGAGGGTGAGAACCCCTTTAACTCAAAGCTCACAAATGCTAATATGAAATAATCTTATGAGAAAGTTCTGAGACAGCTTTAATATCTTATACTGGAAGTCGCATGCCTTGTGTCATCAGCATATCTCCAAACGGACCTGACCCTATTAAAACACTCCCAATTGACAACTCACTTTACTGACCACAACCTGGTTGGCTTAAATAGCATCTAGGTGGCAATTTTTATCAACTAATTGGGGTCAAGCTGCAATAACCCCGAAAAACTGCTACTAAATGTATATTCTGGTGGCATATAAAGCATTGTGAAAAGTAGGGAAGCTTTGGCTTTATGGGCCCCTTCAAACAGGAGCTTGTCATGGGTGCTGGGATTTGGACACCACCAATCTGATATTAAAGGTTTTGTCTCAATATGCTGCTTTACAGAGCCACAGCCAGTTCAGACTCTTCCTGGCTAGGCTGTGGGTGGCTCTACAGCAGTGATTGGCATATCAGATGCTATTCGTATAACAAGTGCTATAAATTTATAATTTGCAGTGCACAAAGCTACAGAGCTCTGAGGATTAAAGCTTGTCATGAACTTAAATAAACAAGCTCCTGTGCTAGAGATAAGACTCAGCAGGGAGTGACTCACCATACAGGATAGCAGCTTGGAGCAGTCAAATAAGAGAAAGAGCAGGGACAAATGGGCAGTACCCAAAAGGAACTTGTGTGCTCTAGCAGTAGATAAAATCTTCTTTGTCTCCTGAACAAAGCAAAATCAAAACAGCAATGTGTCTGGTAATAGCCTTCATTTACCTTTCTCTTACATGTTAAAAGCTTATCATTGTGGTGACAGAACCCCTTTAATGGTCATCAGTATTGTACTTTCATAAACTTCTAATGCAACTGTTGTGATTTTTTTCAACCCCTTTTCTGTCCTTACACAGTTAAATATCAGCCTTTTTGTCTGCTATGTGCACTATTTTCTGTTTTAATTCATCAGAGTAAAGGCAAGTTTTATCAGTACCACATTTCTGTGGTAGTTATTCGTTTCTACTGCGTTAAGAAAACCATGAATCCCTTAAAATTGTTCCCGTCACAAAGAAAAAAAGACAACTTTTCTCTGCGTAGCTCAATGGTTTAAGGGAAGGCAATGAAAACCACTATGAGCGATGGTTTCTTGTGGTAAAGAAACATTCCTTGCTGATCCTTCAAGGACAATTACATTATTTTCTTAGATCAAAAGATCTCATAGGTTTCTTGTACTTCTTAGTGATACATTTCTATATAAGTCTTTATGTTGACTTATATGGAGGTACCTTTCCATATGAAAAGCCACCTTCATGGGGATGCTACATATTATATGTATCAAACCTTGATGAAACGATTTGGTTTGTAGAACCCTTCTCACATCGCATGCGATCCAGAGACCAGCATATCAACAAGGTCCCTTTGCTTAAAGCCCCAGTTATTAGGTATTCTTGTAGGCGGCATTACATATTGAATCCTCATTATCTTGTAGTAAAAATTAAGCACCACAACTTCAGAAATGACTAAAGGGAATATATCATGAAAAGATGACCTATTATTTAACTCAGATTTTTTATGTTAAACACATTTGTTATGAATTTTTGCTTATTTTTTCTTTTTTCATATCAAAAATCCAGAAATCCTGCAGTTTTCATTTTGACCACTAGACCCAATAATAGTCTGACAATTCCTGTTCTGTAGAGTAAACTTTTCGGCAGTCTCCTCATTATCGGTACATGCAAGATATCCCAAAAGGTGTCACCAAGTATAGATAACACAAGAACCACCATTCACAATAGGGGATAGTCACAGCTCCCCCTCTCATCTTCTCTGCACACTGACTTTTTCCTAGTTTACAGGACTTGCCTAGGAAACGCTCTTATGTCCATGAAGTTGCTGTAAAGCATATATCTAAATGCTGTTTAAAGCAACTCAGGCAAGATAGCTGCCCTCAGAATCATATACAGACAAAGGAATGAAAAAAATCTAACCTCAGAAAATTAAAACAGCTAAGAAAAAAAGATTAATATTTCATTTTAATTATTAAAAAATATCTTGTTGATAGTTTCCCTTTAAGCATCCATTCATTCCCTTAAAGGGGTTGTCTCACTACAAAGATTGCTTTTTAGGCTAAAGATCTTGCAGAAACAAGTTTCTTTGCAATATATGTCCACTAACAGTGTCCTACCTATTCCTGGATATCCCCTCTTGCATGGGATGCATCAGCTCCTCAGGTCACTATAGTTACAGACCTGTTTAATCTCTCATGATAGGCTGCAGTGGTTGCTATAGCTACAGACCTGGCTTCTACTGCAGCCTAGTAAAGGCCATTAAACACGCTGCTGAATTCAAAATGAAACCAAGAAAACAGGACTGAGGTAAGATGAATCACAGGGTGAGACAACCCCTTTAAACCTATTCAGCTGTGACCCCACTAGATGTTGTTCTGAGCCTTTGACTAGCTCCACACGTCCATTGTTATTTCTGTTTCATCAAAGGTAAAAAAGCGAAAATAATGTTGGCGCTATTCCCATTACATGACACAGTGGACCCTATTGACTATAATGGAGTTTCTGTCATGGTGTCCGATATTTGAATGCTCTGCAATCAAGGTTTACATTGCAACCCCCATGACGTAGATGGGATTAGCTATTTGAGGAGAGGGTCCGATGTAAAGGAACCAATAGCAGACCATTCTCTAAAGGGGTGTTTCAACTGTTTTAACATCTACTTTGTTAGAGGATGGTGTTAAAAAATCTGCTGTAAACCTGTTCAACCTGCTTGTTCCAGCGCTGTGACTGGTCCCTGTGATCCTAGCTGATGACGTCTGGTGTTTTTTTCATGTCACCCTACAGCCAGTCACAGACAGCGGCAGTCATGTGCAGTTTATCCAGCAAGAGTCCGCTGCGGCCTGTGAATAGCTGTAGGGTCACATGAGGAATGAGCCATGATATCATTGGCTGGGATTACTTTGACCAGCCATGCTTCTAGAATTAGCGGGTTTAAAAGGTATTTTTTTCTATTATTTATCATCCCCAACTACTTACGAACAGTTAAAACTGTTAGAACACACCATTAAGTTTAGTAGTAAAAATCTTTAAAAAATTTTGTGTGATAATTGTAACATTAAGGGTATGTTCACACGGTCAAATTTTGGCGCGCATTTGGCGTCGTATTTGCGCTCTAATACTAGTGAGATGTGCGCCGAAATTACGGTAATCCACAGTTCTCATAGAGAACTATGGATTACACCTCCTCTCCCCGGGCGTACAATATGATCGCGCCACGTAGTGAGTAATGACAGTCTATGGGGCCGGCGGGCTGCAATCCCCCTCCTCCCCCGCCCCGCGTTGCGGGAGTACGCACCAATCAGCGCGCCTTCCCAAACACTCGGCATAATTGCAGGGCGTACTGTACATAGCCTAAAGGAATTGTCTCACTACATTGATTCGTCCTGTTTTCTTGGTTTAATTCAGAATTCAGGAGTGTATCATGAGAGATGTAACCGGTCTGTAGCTATAGCAACCTGGGGAGCTGTTGCAGCACATACAAGAGGAGATATCTAGGAATAGGTAGGACACTGTTAATGGACACATATTTTAAAGTGTTTTGCAAGATCTTTAACATAAAAACAAATCCTTTTAGCGAGAAGACACTATTAATTAACAAAGAAAATGTATTTTTAATTATTTATTAGTACTTTTACTAGGGGTTCTCCAGGATTATCTGTTTATTTGTTATACAGCTCAAATTATTTATCTGTTGTGCTTTGCCATAGCAGGCAGAGAGCCCTTTACTCCCCTCCTCCTCCTTCCTACTTCCTTCAAACCATGTGACGTACATTGATCACAATGATTCAATGGATGTTTTGTCATCACCCATTGGGTGTGTTTTGAATCCAGGATAAGCTAACAAACACTCCTTTGTAGCGGTTGAGAAATGAGCAGAGAAAAGTATGTCTACCTCTATTGACCAAGTGATCAGTCACTATGTCAACATAGGAGCTGACAGGAATGTAATGTAATGTACATAGCTGGAGGGGGAGGGTGTTATACATGTGGACACATAGACACTTGCAGTGATAACTATGTATACATAGCGATTCATCCCTGATAGCTGCTAGAGTCTAGGTGTTCTAGGTGTTCTAGGCCTTCATTATTTGTGCTCTGTTTTTACCTCTTCTGATAGAAGGAGATGTCTTTTTGATAAATTTGCTAAATAGACTTTTTCACCTGGTCAGAAGACTTGCATTGTTTGATTGCATTAGAACCTCTGAGATTATCCAGCAGAAGACAGAAAAAAGTCTGCTTACTGCTCTTTATATAGTAGTGGTGCCAGGTAAAACATCATGAAATGCTGCCCTGACATCACTTGGTGCAGGGATGATGCCACCTCCCCTAGAACAGTCACACAGCTTTCCTATGATCAAAAACTGATTGCTTTGGGGGATGTGACATCGCCCACCTTTCTTGGATTCTAGATAGGCTATCCAGTGTACAGGAAAGCTGGGTGATGCCACATTCCCCACAGCAATCAGAGTTATAATGATGGGGAATGTACAGCACATACATATAAATATATAAACCAAAATATATATTTGTACATGTATTAAATATTTTATAGGATAATTGGTGCACATTACTACACAAAGCCTGCTGCAGGCAACCAGAAAGTGAACTGAAGCAGAGATGCATGAGGTGTACATGTCTGAGAATGATAATGGAAAGGGTGCACAGGGCAGGGCTGAACAGTGCTGGAAGGATTAGGGGGTGGGGGCATGGAAGTACTAGATTAGAACTGCAATGCAGTGCAAAGGAGATGCACAAAGTTTCCCTGCAAATAGTGGATCTCATGATAGATGAATAAGGAGGCAAAAGAAACAAGAAGAAACACATGAAGGTAGTGGGATATATTTACTTTTCAATATAAATGTTGTTTATAGTGTTCTATGAAATCTTTAAACTCCTGGATAACCCCTTTAAAAGAGTTTTCTCACTACATCAATTCACCTCACCTCAGTCCCGTTTTCTCAGTTTCATTTTTGAATTCAGGGGTGGGTTTACTGACTTTACTGGATACTACTGGCCTGCAGTAACAAGCTTCTGAGGATATCAGGTCTGTAGCTGTAGCAACCAGCACTGGCAACCTATCAGGAGAGACTGAACAGGTCTGTAGCTATAGTGATCTGAGGAGCTGATGCAGCCCACACAAAAGGGGATATCTAGGAATAGGTAGGACATTGTTAAATGGACACATTTGGAAAGTGACTTGTTTTTGCAAGATCTGTAAGTAATAAAGCATCCTTGTGTGGAGACAACCCCTTTTAGTGTTATTTAAAGTTCTTTTTTCGATGTTATTTTCAAATAAAATAAATAAAACTGCCCTTTTTTTGCTTATAAGGCTATGTTCACACGGAGTATTTTAGGGTGTATTTCAGGACGCAACTGTGCTGCTTCCCCTCCTCCCCCCAAAATACATCCTGTAATTACGGTAATCATAGCTCTATGATTACCTGCTATCTTAACCGCCGTGTATTGAACGCCAGCAGAAAGAAGTGACATGCCACTTCTTTCGGGTGTATACACATCAGGGATAACAAAAGTGAATGGGGCCGGCCGAGGGCCGTCGCCCAATGTGCTTTAGAAGAATGTGCTGATCAGCGCGTTCTTCTAAACAGACAGCGTCTTTTGGCGCACACAGGTACGCGCCACAAGACGCCATGTGAACATACCTTTATAGTCTAGTTTAGAAAATTACTTACTGAGTGATAACCCCATAATTCTAAGTTATTGTTGTACTTCGCTCCATATCATTTTTAGAGGGATTTGCCAAAGTTTGTGCATTGTATTTTTATTAGCTTTTGGACTGCATGTTATTTTTATTAGAACATCTGTATCCTGCTGGTTTGCTTCCTTAGCTACTCTGTTGTATATTGTGTGCTAATTACAAGGTTTTATGTTTTTTTCTTATCACATATTGTTACACTGCCTTTGGGGACAGGACAGCTGAGCTGATGTTGGCTGTTTTAAAGATGAGGAGTTTTCTCTGCAGTTCTGGTCATCTTTATTGGTGGAAATTGATAGTTATTTTTACCATAGCTCCCAAATAAGTTGAGAGAATGACAACTCCTGCCAAGCACATAGTGCATTACGGCAATTTTGTAAAGCTTTGTCTCCTAATCTTTTGTCATGAGCTTCAAATCCTACTCAGTCTAGGGTCACCATGTGGGGTAAATCTCTAAAGGGGGTGCAGCAATAAGAAAGCGCTGCAGACTCTTCATTTTTAAGGTCAGTATTTTTTTTGTCAGATTCTGCACAAATCATAAATAATCTGTAGCATATTCTATTGGATTGCATATGCATGGAAATATTCTCAGCACTGCTTCTTAAGGGGGTATCTCAGTACACGGGGAGCATGACAGGGCCTAAAGGGCTCTGTACTGAGGCAGTTTGCAGAGTAGAATCTTACTTTAAGGACCATGCAAACAACATAGTACATGTAAATCATTGGACTCTTAGTGGCATAACGACTGCTCTTCACATCTCCTTGCTGTCCTCTACTGTCCTCTATATAAAAGTTCTTTTTCAGAAACATAACTTAGGCTAAGTTTACACGGCTAATTGCAGGACGTACAGTACGCCCCACAATTACGCTGGGTTTTCGGGAGCTCGCACCGATTGATGCACACTCCCGCGTAAGCGCGGTGAATAACTGACATGTCACTTATCTCCCCGCGCATTGTATTGTACACCCGGGGAGAGGAAGCGTAATCCATAGTTCTCTATGAGAATTGTGGATTACCGTAATGACTGGGGTGCATTTCGCTCGTATTAGAGGGCAGTACGCTGGGAAATACACGGTGAAATGCGCCCCAATTTAAGCCGTGTGAACATAGCCTTACAGCACTTGGCTATCTTCATTAGTCCTGCACACTCTGAATAAAGCAGCACCACAGGGTACATCCCTGATCCATGATCAGTTGGGCTCCTAGCAGTAGGGTACCCAGCATTCAAGCACATCATCTACTCTGTAGAAGTAAAAAGTGTTGTCTTTTGTGGAAACCACCTCTAAGGCTATGTCTACACGGCAATGTTAAAATGCTGCTGGAAATCTGACGGTATTTTAACATCACAGTTCTTCGGTTTTTGGTGGGGGCTTGTGCGCAGTACATAGGCTGGCCCAGTACATAGGACTGAACTAGAATCTGGCGTAAGATAGAACATGTTCTATATTCTGGCAGAATCCGATGGTTTAGAAATCCAATAATAGAAAATCCGTGATTTGTAGACTACAGATTGAATTTTCTATTGCCGTCTATGGGCACTGGTTACAGATGGATTCTTCCAACTTCTAAATACTGAATCCGTTTAAAAATCCAACGAAAAACCAGTGCCATGTAGACAAGGCCAAAAAGTGCCCTGCTGCAATATTATACCCCCTTATCACGCCCAATATAGTAAGGAAGTCCCCCCATGTACCCTACACAGTAATAATACCCTGTTTGTTCCCTACTAAAATGATCATGCCAATATTGGGCCACTCAAGATAATAGTTTTTCTATACAGTAATAGGGAATAGCTTCAGCCTCAGACAGTAAAACTGCCTCAATGTATCGCACACTCTCCCACTGGCCTCTTTGGGTGGACACAGTAATGATTGCTCTCCAAATTGTTTGGATGCCCCTTTAATAACCCACACATAGTAGTGATGGCCACTTTCTGGCTTCACACACAGAAACAATATCTCGTAAAATGGTGAAATCAACTAACTATGTTTCCACAACACACAGAGCGAATCATCAGGTGTCCTCTGGCATGCAGACGAGATTACGTCACTGCTGACCTGTGCTTGCATTCTGTTCAGGCATAATGTTGGGTACAAGCCAGATTTAGTTGCAGCTTAAAAACTCCTAAGGAGCACACCAGTGCAAGTAATAGAGTGATGTTGTTCCTGCCTACAGAGAGCAGCTGATAGCAGCAGTCACAGAGTGAATGGTGAAGCAGGTAGTCGACCGTGTATGTGAGCCTCTAAATTTGAAGCAGTCCAAATGGATTGACAGCTTTCCTATACTTCTAGTTAACAAAAAGTAAACATATTGGTTATATAAAAGCCAATAATCAGGATACAGATGAAGAGGAGAAAGAAGCAGAAACTATACAGAAAATATACAACACGGTACATAGGAGAAGTATGCAAAGAATTGTAGATGATTAGTACAAGCAAAGCACATGAAGGAGATCTATTACACAGATGAAAATAATTATAAATGAAATTGTCATGTTAAGGGAGGTACAGTGAGCCCTAACTGGAACCCAGCCCACTGTCCTTGCCTATTTGATGTCCTGCCCTAGATAGCAGACCCCAACTGAACGGAGGTCCCTATGCTTGTAAGTGCAGTGACTGTCAGGTGGAAAAATAGTCGATGAGTCCGGGTCAGTAACAGAACGGTACATCAGGCCACAAATCAGAAACAAAAGAGTGTAAACGGAAAATGCGCCAAATGGTCAGAACATGGTCGGGAACAAGGAACAAAATCAGGAAGCAAGCTAAAGTCAGGAAACAAGTGGAGGTCAGGAAACCAGGAGAAGCAAACTTACAAAACACAGGTATTAACGCAGCCAGGAAATATCACAGGCAAAGCCTGGAGATTTCAGCAGCTTTAAATGGAGTGCCCGAACACTGCCCCCGCAGCTGATTGGAGCAGTCTCCTGGCCCTCCTATTGGCTCGTGTGACACACCTTCCCAAGTAGCTGGAGACCTGTCAATCAGAGGCGGAGACCTGTCAATCAAAGGATCTCCAGCAGATCGTCTCTCTGGGTGTGGACCCAAACCAGGAGACGCCGGTGCAGAGAATTCCTGCCTAGAAGCTGGAAGTTGAACAGGTAAATGCATACTGACAGAAATATACAGTCACTTAGGGTATGCTCCCTTGACTTGTTGAATCTGTTTTTAGATGCATGTTCGGATCCATGTTTCGGGCCCCAAACAGACCCAAACATGCATATAACAATATGCAGTGTGATTTACATTGCTTTCAATGTAAAATGCATTGGCGTTCCCGGGACGAAAGGGTGCAGCTTGTGTTTTTTATTTTGTCTTTGATGGCGTTTTTTCCGGTTTCCTTTTTAAAAGAATAACTTTAAAATTCTTGATCGTTTGACGCGCAGGCACCCTATATAAAATATAAAGGTCCCATTTTCTGCTGAAAGGAAAAAACACATCAAAAACATGACTGCTTTGTTAAAATGCATTTTGGATGTGATGTAGGGAGAGTTTTTGAATTTTGTTTTTTCGGTTTTCCAAACGGACCCAAAAATTTTTGCCCCAAAAGGGGCTGTGTAAAAACTTTCCCTTTTAAAAAAAAGGAATAAACCCCTTCTAGAAAAAGGGGAAACAAGAAAAATTTTGGGGTGTTTTGAAAACCCTTTAAATTTCCAGATTTTATTAAAGGTAAAATTTGCCAGATAGAAAAATTCTTTTTAAAAGGGGCCCCCCAAAAACTTTGTGTGCCCAACTTTTTTTGCTATGTGACGGTTTGTAGCATTTATCTTTTGTTGTTTTGCTATTAGAACCCCTTTGTCTTTTATCCAAAATTTTCCTTTCCTCCGGGGGGGGGGGGGGGGGCAGCCCCCCGGTTTTTTAAAAGTTTCTTTTTAAAACCGCGGGGCGTTTGCCCCCCGGAATTTAAATATGACTTGTAAAATTTATCCCGGTTTTTTTTGGGTTTGGTTTGGGGAAGGGGGGTTTGAGAGGAGGGGGTAATCCTTTGTTCTCTACAACAAATAGGGGAAAATTACCTTTTAATTTTTAGGTGCAACCCAAAGTTTGGGAGTGCAAAATACAGGGCGAAATGCGTGGCAAATTTTTACCCCGGGCCGGGGAAAAAAACCCAAAAGGGTTTTGCGCCCCACACGGGAAAGTGTAAAAAAATCCCCTTTGGGAAATTCTGTTTTTAGCAACCCGGGGGCCGGGGGAAAATTTTTTTTTACATTTTTTTGGGCATGGTTTTCTGTCTGCGGTTTGCATGTTCAAAGTTTTTCGGAAGGCCGCCTTAAAAATCCTTTCCTTTTGTAGTTATTTAATGGGTTTTCTATTAAAAGGTCTATGGGGAAAAGGGGTTTCTGATCGGTTTAGGGCCCAGTGTTTCAAACTGAAACCCGTACGCCCCAAAAAACTTTCCCTTTGTGGACAGAAAAAAATTCCCCCCTGTGTTTTTTCCCGGGGGTTTTTTCTTTTCCCGGGGCCCCCTTTTCCGGGGTGTTTGGTTTATACGGGTTTAATTTTTGAGTGCTATGATTTTCAGATGGTCACGCCGGGATAAAGAAGTGACATGTCACTACTTTCCCGGGGTTATGAAAACTGTGGGGAATTTTAAGGGGCCGCGCACCGGTTACGGGCCCCCTAACGCTGTGTAAAACATACCTTAGCCAAAAATGTTTTTTCATGTTTTTAGGGAGGTTGTAACAAAATTTTTTTTTTAGAAAAAATTAAAAATTATATTTAAAAACCCAAGTGTGGGTAAATTTTTCATCCCGGTTTTCCCAAGCTTTTCCCTTGGGGAAAACCCCAGCAACAACTGTGAAGTTGCGGTGGAATTTTAAATTTTCATGGGGGCCAAAGGTACAATTCTTTTTAAATCCTTAGCTTTTCCCGTTTTAATAAAAATTGTCTTTTTGCTGGAGGAAGCCCGTTATACAGAAGCACAAAGAAGTTTTTTCTTTAAAATTAGTTTGAAAACAAATTGTGGTATCACATACCAGGAATTCTGCCTTGAGATTCAGCTTCTAGGGGAATACAGTGCACATGAGACCCATTCTAAAACTGTTTTGCTAGGGCATCAAATTTTAGGGAAAAACCCTGGTAGTAAAAGGGTTTAAATAAATGAGATGGGGGTGAGGCTACATCAGCGTCTGGCTGCATGGGGCCAAAAGCACGCCCCCATGTGGACA
The DNA here is from genome assembly GCA_025379985.1 of Phyllomedusa bahiana. Classification (NCBI taxonomy): domain Eukaryota; kingdom Metazoa; phylum Chordata; class Amphibia; order Anura; family Hylidae; genus Phyllomedusa; species Phyllomedusa bahiana. Next base: position 27,814 of record JAODAL010002691.1, on the reverse strand, counting down.
CCTAAGGTCACACAGCTTAAATGGTATCTTGTACATCCATTGCCAACTGTATAGGGATGTTGCTCTCGGCCACATAATGTCCGAGACAAAACTGCGCTGTGTCGTCCACCCTGGATAAAAGATTTGTTGTATGTCTCCTTTAATAGGATACATAGCATTTATTGGTTTCTTAACAAAATTGTATTGTTTTTTTTCGTTGCTTATATACTTTGTGTTGCTATTTTTCTTAAGATCCATTATGTTTAATTATTATTTTTACATGTTGTGTTAATGATCAAAACAAATTCTTGGTGTTCGAAATTTGTCTAAGTGATGATGGTCAATGTCACGGTGAAGTTGTTTTCTGTATTTACTAATAGCTAAAGTATTTTATATGCTTCAAAGTTAATACATATGTAAGTTTATACAATTTTCAACTCCTTTATGTTTCAAAGTTTTTATATGAGGTAATGAACTTTTGGTAAATCAGAATAGTTTACATGCCGTACTCATGTTTTCAGTTTAATATTTCACCACTTAGGTTCAGCAGAATTAAGCAATAGCAACATTAAAGGAGAAGATCGTCATTTTTAAAGAAGGTCTTTCCCATGCAAGCAATGACTCATGGATACCTCAGAGAGGGGTTGTGTACATACGGCTACGAGTTAATCATCACCAGTGATATGAAAGAAATTGTGGGAGTCTTTAGTTGTGTCATTGCCACATTATGAATTCCAAGGCAATGACAGACCAAAGGCTGGGAGTATTGTTCTGCAGGCACGACTTCTCTTAGTACTTTCTATATACCACTTTTATATTACGAAGCATTGCAGTTGAGTACATTTTGTTCAGTTAGGCTAGTGCCTACTTTAGAAACACCTAAACATTTGTCACTAGAGCATCTCATTACAAACCAAGGTAGGCAGCATTCATGACCACTACTGTAGGAGTATAAAGATTAGGGATTTACTGTGATCCCGAAAACATACAACAACCACATCTGAAGACACATGTACATTTTAGAATCCTAAAGCTGGCCATACACTCTTAACTAATGTCAAACTCACTAATATCAGCTGATAATTTTGAGGGTATGAGGCAGTCTGACAGCCGTTTAAGAGTTTATGATGGATGGATATGAATGGATTTCAGCACTTGAACAATTAAACAGACAGATCCATGTCATATGGCATTAAGCAGATTACCCATTACATCTACATATAAAATATAATAGCACAATTATGTATATTTCACAAAGTTAGAGTTATGGGAGGAAAAGCTGCAATTCATTATTACAGAGAATAATATTAATATACATATATTGGGGGCACCTTGAAATGGGGAATCTTGGCACTACAGTCATTCTGATTCTGAGTAAGTGAGATGTGGACTCTAAGGGATGTTCCCGCTCTTCATTAGAGCACCTGCAAAGGAGCTTGGAGTTAAATGGTCGGATCTCCAGGTTGTGGCCTTTAGATTAGTCAACGGAACTACAGCAGGTACCAGTGTTGGAACTAGAGATGAATCAAACTCTGCCAGGCTATGGTATAAGTGCAGCCTAAAGGTGGGGTGTAGGAGCAGAACCTGAAGGCCCTTGCTAATACAACTGAAACTGAGGAGGTTGCTATCAGGGTAACCGGACACCTGGCTGAGGTCTTTTGTAAAGCAGCAATATTTTTACACTATGGGCCACATGTATGAAAACTGTCTAGGTCTAAAACTCACTCTTTTGCCCATAGGTTACTATGGGCAAAAAGGTGAGTTTTAGACCTAAACAGGTTCATACATGTGGCCCTATGTTTCCATTCCAATAAGGGAATGATCATTTATACAATTTTTTGCTGTTAATTTCCTGGTTTAGACAAGGTTTCCTGCGGCAAAATACCCTGCACCCTTGTTAAACTCATCAGGTCCAGACTACCAAGAAGCTGGTTGGCATTGTGGGTTCAAAGGTTTCGGAGATCCCATGATGTCATGCAAAAGTCTAAGTACCGGGAAAAAAGAACCAGTTTGTTGAATACACTTAGGACATATGTCACCCATTTCAGGGCAGTACTTAGCGTAGATGACAAGTAAACTAGGTAAATTGTATAAAATTCCAAAGCATGCTCTGGATACCATGAGAATATCTGAGTGGGAACCTCGAGAGCCTCCATTTTTGTTGATAAATTTGAGCTCGAAAAGGTTCAAAGTCGGGCAACAAAAATAATAAAAGGACGGATTTCACACGCAATTACGGCGTGTGCACTGGGGTGGGCTGGGGGGGCCGGCAGCTCGCCGGCCCCATAGACTTTCATTGCCCCCGGCGCGTATCCCGCCGGGATAATGTGCATGTCATGATAATGTGCATGCCGTATTTCGCGAGCGGGGTGAGGAGACGAAATCCATAGTTATCTCTGAGAATTGTGGATTACCGTAATGACAGGGACGGATTTCAGCCGTATTTGCGCGCACTCCGGCGCGCTATACGGACTGAAATCCGTCCCCAAATCAGCCGTGTGAACATAGCCTAACCTGTTATATTATTACACTCTATAAATGCATCCAGACCCTTTTTGAATTCTGTTAGTGAATTTACCATGACAAGTTCCTCTGGCAGAGAGTTCCACAGTCTCACTGCTCTTACAGTAAAGAATCCCTTTCTATGTTTATGTAGAAATGTTCTTTCCTCTTGGCACAGATGATGCCCCCCTGTTCTGGATACAGTCCTGGTTATAAATAAATCTTGGGAGAGATCTTTATATTGACCTTTAATATATTTAAACATATTTATTATGTCCCCCCCGAAGCCGTCCTTTCTCTAAACTAAATAACCCTAAACTTGCTAATCTTTTCTTTGCAGTCCACCCAGTCCTTTTATTATTTTTGTTGCTCGCCTTGGTACCTGTTCAAGCTCTACAATGTATTTCCTGTGAACTGGTGCCCAAAACTGTACACAATATTCCATGTGTGGTCTGACCAGGAATTTATATAATGGGGCAATGTTGTTCTCATCCTGGGCATCTATGCCCCTTTAAATGCAACCCATAATCTTATTAGTCTTGGCAGCTACTGCCTGACACTGCCTGCTACAATTAAGTTTATTGTCCAGTAAGATTTCCAAATCCTTCTCCATGTCTCTTTTCCCAACATTTTCCTGTTTAACATGTAGTCATAATTTGTGTATACCCGCATAAAAGATTAAACATAATCAAATGCTTAATTAAATTAATTCTTTTGAAGCGACCAAATCAGACATAAACGTTTTCGGTCCTGTTTAGACCTTCATCAGACGTGTCGCTCTCTTGTAATGTGATAGATGTGGACGGTTTGCAAATAACGGGAACACCGTAGCTCAGTAAGGCAGGAGAAGAAAACACCGCCGGTTCCATATCTATCACATTACAAGAGAGCGACACGTCTGATGAAGGTCTAAACAGGACCGAAAATGATTATGTCTGATTTGGTCGCTTCAAAATAAATTTGTACGATTTAATTAAGCATTTGATTTTGTTTAATCTTTTATGCGGGTATACACAGATTGTGGATTTTGTTATTTATTTTGATACCCAGCGTTTGTGAATAAGACAAATAGAAGGTGCCGAGCAACTTATATTATATATAAACAATTTAGTCATGTAATGGATTTTTCCTCCCCATGTGCATAACCTTGCATTTATCTGTGTTAAACCTCATCTGCCATTTCTCTGCCGAGGCCTCCAACTTATCCAGATCCCTTTGTAATAAAACATTGTCCTTTATTGTGTTGATTATTTTACAGAGCTTAGTATCGTCTGCAAAGATCGATATTCTACTGTGCCATCCATGTGTAAGATCGTTAATGAAAATATTAAAGAGAATAGGAACCAATACTGAGCCCTGTGGTACCCCACTAGTAACAGAGATCCAGTCTGAGGATGTATCTTTAGTCCCCACCCTTTGTTTTCTATCACTGAGCCAGTTGCTTACCCACTTACATCCAATGCCTCACCCAGTTTCAGTCTAGAACTAACCTCCTCATAAAGGCTGTTGAGATTAGTTGGACAAGACCGATCCTTCATAAACCCATGCTGCAACAGAGTTATACATTTATTTTCAACGAGATACTCCAGTATAGCATCCATTAGAAAAACATTATAATATTTTGCCTACAACAGAGTTTAAACTTACCGGTCTATATTTTCCAGGATCACTTTATGACCCCTTTTTGAATATTGGCACCATGTTTGTTATGCGCCAATCCTTTGGGACATACCCTGTACAGTCTGTAGGGATACAGTCCATAAATATTAAGAACAGGGGCCTGTTTATCACATTACTTATTTCCCTTGGATCAGGGATGTATATCATCAGGACCTAGTGATTTTGCCTATTTTAATTTTCTTAAGGCGGTACTGCCCTGTTTCCTGGGTTAGAAAAGAAACATTTAAGGTGGAGGTTACCTCATCCTTCTGATCATCAACAGGAAGGTCACTTTCCTTAGTAAATACAGTGGAGAAAAAATTGTTTAATAGGTTTGCTTTATCCCCATCGCCCCCTACAATACCCTCACTACTTTTAAAAGGGCCAACATTTTCAGTTTTAATCTTTTTACTATTTATACAGTTAAATATTTTGGGGTTGGTTTTACTGTCTTTGGCAATCTGCCTTTCAGTTTCCAGCTTTGATTTCTTTATAATTATTGACATACTTTATTTTTTCCTTATAGCTTTTTAGTTCCTCTTCACTGCCCTCATGTTTAAGTAGCTTAAACGCTTTCTTTTTCTTATTTATTTCCTCCTTTACATCTCTGTAGATCCACATTGCTTTTTCTTGTTTCTAATATTTTATTTCCATAAGGTATGTACCTCTCACATTGGGCACATAAGATGGCTTTAAAGATCTCCCATTTATTATATGTTATTTTATTTTTAAACACTTTGTCCCAGTCAGTATGGTTTAGGGCCTCTCTAAGCAGATTAAAATTAGCCTTCTTGTAATTTTGTGTTTTGTGGCTCCTCGACAATATACTCTATCGAAGGATAAATGGAAATTTATTATATTATGGTCACTATTTCCTAGGCACCCCACAATCTGAACCATTATTACTCTGTCAGGTCTATTAGGCAATATTAAGTCTAAAAGGGTCTTTCCTCTAGTCAACTCCTGCACCAGTTGGGAAAGGTAATTATCTTTAGTTATTGACGAAAAACCTGTTTCCTTTATGAGAGCCACAGGTTTCAGTTTCCCAATTTATGTCTGGGTAGTTAATGTCGCCCATAATAATTAACTCATTATGATTAGCCGCCTCATGTGTTTGTTTGAGGAGTACATCTTCCATGAGTTATGTTAAATTTGGTGACCTATAGCAGACGCCTAGCAAAATTTTATTATTGTTATTACCCTCATGTATATACCTATAATGACTCCATATGTTCATTTCCTGTATCTATATCTTCCTGTAGTGTTAGCTTCAGAGAGGATTTTACATAAAGACATATACCTCCCCTCCTCCGGTTTTTACAATCTCTTCTAAATAAACTGTAACCCTGTAAGTTACCCACCCAGTCCTAGCTCTCGTCCAGACATGTCCCAGTTATCCTTACTATGTTGTATTTTTTTACAACAGTAAGTAATTCTAATTCATGTATTTTGTTGGTGAGACTCCTTGGCATTGGTCAGCATGCAATGTAGAGATTTTTCAGTTTTAATTTTTTTTAACCTTGTCCTTATTAACCATTACTACCCCCCTCCCTCCACTCCACCCCTTGATTTATTACTAATTCCCAAGTCTCTGTGTTCACTATCTTGCATGCTATATGTGTCACTGCCCTTCCTCCTAGTCCATAGTTTAAATACTCCTCCAACTTCTTGGCCATTTTGTTCCCCAATACAGCTGCACCCTCCCCATTTAGGTACAGTCTGTCCCCAGCATAGAGTCTGTAGCCAAGACAGAAGTCAGCCCAGTTCTCCAAAAAAACAAATACCTCTTTGCTGCACCAATTTTTGAGACATTTATTTACCTCTCTAATCTCCCGCTGCTGTGATTCTCACCAGCCCCACCCAGTACTCTGTCAACCCAGTCCGCGATATGTTGAACTGGGACCCCAGGTAAAAAAAATACTGTTTGACAATCCAGGCTTTGAGACAGATTGCCCTGTCTGTTCACCTAATAATGGAGTCCCCAACAATGAGCACCTGTCTAGCCTGACCGGCACTCCTATTCCCCATCTTACTGGAGCAGACAGGGGGAGTGTCTTGCTGCAGCAATGCTATTTCTGAGCTGACATCCCCCTCATCTGCCAATCTTGCAAATTTGTTTTATTTTTTAATTTTACCAGATTGGGACTAGCCTCCATGACTCTTTCCTTCTACCCTTCCTTCTGACTGTCACTCAGCTAGCTGACTCATGTCCCTGCACCTTCATTTTATTATTATTATTATTATTATTAGGCCCCGTTCACACGGCTTATTTGCCGACAGATTGGCGCCGTATTCCGCGCCGGATTTGCGCTTCAATACGGTGCCAATCCGTCGGAGTCATTACGGTAATCCTCTGCTCTCATAGAGAACAGTGGAATCCGTCGCTCCTCCCCGCTCGGCAAATCCGCCGCGGGGGGAGAAGTGACATGCACATTATTTACGGCGCGGACGCGCCGTAAACAATGCATTGTCTATGGGGCCGGGAGCGGCGCCCCCGCCGCGCTCCGGCCCGCCCCTTATTCACGGCGGATTTGTGCGCTCAATACGGCGCACAAATCCGTCGGAAATAAGCCGTGTGAACACGGCCTTAGGGCTTGTTCACACGGCTGATTTGGGCACTGATTTCAGCCGTACGGTGCGCCGTATTTTTGCTGCAGTACGGCTGAAATCCGTCCCTGTCATTACGGTAATCCACAGTTCTCATAGAGAACTATGGATTCTGTCTCTCCTCCCCGCTCGGCGAATACGGCAAGGGGGGAGAAAGTGACATGTCAATTATTTACAGCGTGTACGCGCCATGAATAATGACTGTCTATGGGGCCGGCAAGCTGCCGGCCCCGCCCCCGCTGCACAGCAGCCGGCATAATTGCGGGGCGAAATCCGTCCCCGCAATTATGTCGGCAATAAGCCGTGTGAACTGTGCCTTATTATTATTATTATTTATTTTAGATTGCCCTTGGTTCCAGGGCGCTGGACAATCAGGTTGCTTATATAACATAGGTCAAACAGGGTCAAACAAGTACAAAGGTGACAAATTAATAACTAACAACTGGTACAGAAGGAGAGGAGTCCCTACCCATGAAGGCTTACAATCTACAAAGAAAGTGGGAAGAGACAGAAGGCGAGATGCTGCCATCCTCCCAAGCGAATGCTTGCTCAGTGAGAAGCAAACTCGCTTCCAAGTTGGCAACGGATCTCAGTGTTGCCACTTGCTCATTTAGATCCAGGATATGGGCTTCTAAATAAGAAGAGTGCACACATCTCGCACAGCAGAATGCACCCTCAAATGGCTGTTCAAGGATTGCGCACATTGCACAGGATGTGTACTGGACAGCATTGTCAATCATGGAACTCATGGGGATATTACAAAAGAGAGAGATACAGATATGCAAAGAAAATTTAGTACAATACTGTTCTTTCTAAACTCCCCAAATCTAAAGTCCAACAACCTTAGGCACCCACACTGAAGCCAAAAAATGCACTTAAGACACAAAAATGCAATTGCACACTCAGGCATTCACTCTTTTACTTAGCTTTAAAACCTTTTTTCCAAGCGCTGTCTGCAGTGTGCAAACCCCTACTTTAAGAAAACACTGTAAGAGCAGTGAGACTTTGGAACTTGTCATGGCGAAAAGTTCAAAAGGGGTCTGGATGCATTTCTTGAGTGCAATAATATAACAAGTTATAGTGACTAGGATTCTGGCAAACGGTCATTGATCCAAAAATTGGAGTCAGGTAGGAGTTTTTTCACTAAAATGAGGACAATTATCTTCTTCCTCATGGTGGTTGTTGCCTTTCTCTGGATCAACACTATCTGTCTTTTTTGGCCTTACAAACTATGTAACTATATATATTATGTAAACTCTGTAGATAGGATGAAACTGATTGTTTTAACCAGGTAAAAGAAATGAATGATAATGGTTGTAAGAAAACACATGTAGCATCTGTTAAATTTCCATGTCTGATGCAGGAGTCGGGATTACCATATTGCTGGCAGTGCAAAATATTGTGTCATTTGTGGTTTGGCTATGAATAGTTTTGTCTGCCAAGACATTTGCAGCAAAACCCCTTTTTGGTACTAATTTGACTGTAACGTTGTCTTTCTGTATCCTTACTGGGATCAGATTGTTTCCAGTACATTGCAGCGCTAGCATGCAGAGGGGTGAGCAGCAGTATACATTATACTTATAATTTATGATTGCCAAGATGTGCTGTGCTCAATTGCATGTATCTGTGGACATAGGAGCTGAATTTCTGTTTCAGCTTTTTGAATATTAATGGGATAGGAATAGAATATGAAGTGTCAGAGTTGCACTGTTGTAGGAATTACTTGTTGGTAATGGTTAGAATTGTTCATCATACGTAACATACATACAGTCATGAGCAAAAGAAAGTACACCCTCTTTGAATTATTTAGTTTTATGTTACAGAACATACCTGAAAACCTCTGGAATTTATAATTAAGCACATACAACCTCAGATAAACAAAACAACAGATTCCACCCTGGCATAATTTATTTAACAGACAAGAAACCACAATGGAAATCCATGTGGGAAAAACGAAGTACACCCTATGAATCAATAGCTTGCCACAGTTAGCAGCGTTAACTTCAAGTGTTTTCTGTATGACTTTATCAGCCTTTTACATTGTTCTAGAGAAATTTCGGCCCACTTTACTTTGTAGTGTTGCTTTTTATTTTTTTGAGGTTTGTGGGTGATTGTTTATGCACAGCTCTCTAATGATATGCTCACAAGCTGTTTCTTATATGTGTGTTTGAATCCATGTTTCGTACCCTAAATGGACCCAAACATACATCTAACAATGTGCAGTGTGATGTACATTGCTTTCAATATAAAACACACATCAGCGTTCAGACAATGCGTGTTTTACATCCGTCTTTGTGATGTGTCTTTCGGATCCGTTCAAAGAATTGACATATCAATTCTTGATCTGTTTGATGCAGCAGACACGCTATTTAAAACTATTGGCTGCATTTCTGCTGCGGCAAAAATGCATCCAAACACGCACCTACATGATGGATGTGTTTTGGATTCGTTTTACACAGTACTTTTGAATGCGTTTTTCGGATCGAAAATGTATCCAAAAATGCCGTGTGAACATACCCTAAGAGTTAATGCACACGGGATGGAAAATCTGCAAGTGGTTGCATTATCAGCCACGTTGATCGGGTATAACAAAACTCATGCCCACATTGTGGACATTTTTAATGCAGATATTTACCTGTGATGCAGATTTTTTCATTTGGAGCATGCTAATTTCTATTGTGGATTCACTGTATATTTTCTCCATTGATTTATATGGAGCAAATAAAGCACCAAAATCCATACACTCTGTTGCAGATTTTTACCTGCAGATTTAACCTGTGGATTTTCAGCAGAGAATATCTACAGCAAATCTATCCATGTGCATTCACCAATAAGGTCCAGCAATTCTATTGTAGATTTGCTGTAATTCCTAGTATCATTGTCCTGTTGTATGACTCATTCCCTGCCAAGCCAGGTAGTTGGCTTCACATTTGACTCTGGAATAATTTAGTTTACGGGGAAGTTCATGATTAACTCAATAACTACAAGGATCCTAGATTCTGTGTCTGCAAAACAAGCCCAAAAAATCACTTATCCACCACCATGGTTCACAGTAGTTATGAGATGTTTGTACTAATACACCATTTTGTTTATGCATTGTGGCCAAACATCTTATCTTGGTCTCATCTGTCCAACACACAGTGATTATGGCAGTTTGCACCAAAATTCTGGTGTACATGTGTGAAACAACACATTATGCATTTCAGACACTTTTTGGACACTTCTGTGCCACTGCTGACCAAAGAAGCATGACCTCGCTAACATTAATGTGGCTTCATGCCAATGAGGCATGGCTTAGTGTGTGATGATGTGCTCCAAAAAATGTGCCAAAATGCTTGTCATAAAACCACATGCATGTTTTGTAGCAAGAACTTTTTATGAACCCAATTCAGCAAAGTTAGATAGAAGTGATAGATTTTACTTCCATTCATATTTTAGATTCTACTTGCTGATCATTTTGCCTTGTTTAGTTCTATGTTTGCTTTATACAGTATTTTGTAAGGAGGTTATGTCATAGCTTATGTTTTGGGTATTTTTGAGTAGTGATCTCATAAATTCTTTTCGGTAAGCCTAGCACAGACATAAGTCACTTAAATCATTTCTGAAAACAACCTCTGTCTGACATTGCCATATTCTAGTAGCAGTCAGTTTAGCTCAGTAAGCTTTCTAGGATTATGGTGGGTGTTCCACATACTGTACTTCTAGGGCAGCACTGCTGGCCAAGCTTATTTCAGCTAGAAGCTTTTTAATGTAATAAAATAAGGTCAATCAATGCTTATGGGTAAAAATTTACACAAGACGTACTCAACAATGTAAACCTCTTACACTGATATAATGTTTAGTTTTCTATTATTCTTTTATGTTGAGTTTAGAAGAAACTGCAACTGTTGTTTATATCTTTGGTATTATATAGGAAAAAGATACTTTTGAATATTGTGATTGTTTTTCATAAGACTCTTTGGATTTTTGTACATCAGAAAAGTTATGCTGGCATTTCTGCTAACTGCCCCACTTTCATCTCTTATTAAAAAACCATAAGCCTAAGCTTCTGCAGCAATGTATACGTAGTGAGTCAAAAGTTCATAGCTAGCTAAAAGTCTGTAAGGCGCTCATTGTTAGGTTTAGCTCATCATTACTCCTATTCATTACTGTGGAGTTTTCTTGAGTATCAATATGCCATCTTAAAAGCCATTGCAAGTTTAAAAAAATGAGATTACAGATATTATGGAGTTAGCTTTCCTAAACAAAAATTAGGATTGAAAAACCTGTGTTTGTAGTATGACCTGTAGGTAGATGTCCTGTCAATGTCTCACTCTAGAAAACTATCTAGATTGCAATTCAATGTGAAACTGTCTGCTGACAGATCTGTTTTGGCCTCATGGATCAATTACTCTTAAATTTACATATCAGATTTGTAGTTCTGCAGGCTCTCAAGTAAGCTCTCAAACTCTGTGAAACCAAGTGGTATGAGAAGCCATTAATCAGTACTCAGTTAATGCTGTTTATAGAATCATGAAAACTGCATTGCAGTTCAATATTATCCAGATCACACTCAGGTATATAACAGATCATAATACATTTTACAAAAAATTAACCAAAATCCTGGGTGTAGCCCATCGATGAATTCTGTTCTGCGCTATCAATAAAATATTGGGTCAAGTCAGATGACACCAGTGCTTCTCCATGTCATATTACCCAGCCTTATTTTTACAATAGAGACATTGTCTTGTGAAGTAGGGGCTGATTACATGGCCTACTACTTTATTTTATTTGTTATTAGCCTTAGATGCTATAGAACTGGGAGTATCAATGGGGAATATCATTATGCAGTAGACCCTGGAGTCGACTGCTAAGCTCTTATGAATCAACTTGAGGCCTTAACAACTGGCTTAATGACCGACTGTAGTCCTTGGAGTCCAATGCTAAGCTTTTATCAATAGACTTAAGGGCTTAAAGAGAGGGACACAGCGCTGAAAACAGCATGTCTGTCACTAGCTTGTGCTGCCCTCAGCAAGGCGGGCATAACCTATGTGACAGGTTCTCTTTAATAACCAACTTAACGACTGTTATCGACTTTAACGCAGTAAGTTATATGTCCCCCAGTATAGGTAATAGGATCACCCAGTAAGTTATATGTCCCCCCAGATTAGGTGTTAGGGTGTCCCAGTAACTTATTTGTACTCCAGTATAGGTAATAGGGTTCCCCAGTAATTTATATGTCCCCCAGTATAGGTAATAGGGTCCTCCAGTAAGCTATACACTCACCGGCCACTTTATTAGGTACACCTGTCCAACTGCTCGTTAACACTTAATTTCTAATCAGCCAATCACATGGCGGCAACTCAGTGCATTTAGGCATGTAGACATGGTCAAGACAATCTCCTGCAGTTCAAACCGAGCATCAGTAATGGGAAGAAAGGTGATTTGAGTGCCTTTGAACGTGGCATGGTTGTTGGTGCCAGAAGGCTGGTCTGAGTATTTTCAGAAACTGCTAATCATCCTGGGATTTACACGCACAACCATCTCTAGGCTTTTACAGAGAATGGTCCAAAAAGAAAAAACATCCAGTGAGCGGCAGTCCTGTGGGTGGAAATGCCTTGTTGATGCCGGGTCAAAGGAGAATGGGCAGACTGGTTCGAGCTGATAGAAAGTGCAACAGTGACTCAAATAGCCACCAGTTACAACCAAGGTAGGCAGAAGGGCATCTCTGAACGCACAGTTACGGCGAACTTTTGAGGCAGAATGGGCTACAAAGCCAGCAGAAGACCACACCGGGTGCCACTCCTTTCAGCAAAGAACAGGAAACTGAGGCTCCAATTTGCCCAAGCTCATCGAAATTTGACAGTAGAAAGATTGGAAAAGAAACTTGCCTGGTCTGAATAGTCTCGATTACTGCTGCGACATTCGTAAGGTAGTACAGAAATTGGCGTCAACAACAAGAAAGCATGGATCCATCCTGCCTTGGTATCACGTGTTCAGCGGTGGTGGTGGTGTCATGGTGTGGTGGAATATTTTCTTGCACTCTTTGGGACCCCTGGTACCAAATCGAGCATAGTTGCAAACACCTTTTGAATCTATTCCACACCAACAAAAAAAGACAAGAAGAAATGAGGCAGATCTTAAGGCACAAAGGGGTGTCCAACAACCGTTTACTAGTATGGAGTACGCTAATAAAATTGGTCCGGTGATTTGTATGTCCCCGCAGTATAAGGCATTTAGGGTCCCCCAGTAAGTTATATGTCCCCCATTAAGGGGTGATATATAGTATAAGTCTCCAAGTAGTAGGAATAAAGTTATATGTCTCCCCAGTAGGTTAAGGCAGGTTTATAGGTCCGACCAGCTGGAAATATGTCCCCCAATAGGTATATAAGGCAGGTTATATGTACCACATAGGAATAAAGGCAGGTATACCAGGTCCCTCCAGTGGTTATAAAGGCAAGTTAAAGGTCCCCCAGCAGGTAAATATCCAGTTACAGGTTTCCGATAGCAGTGATATAACAAGGTTAAGGTCCCCCAGCAGGTATATAGGTCCCCCAAGCAACCTATATACCTGCCTGGGGAAACAAGCGGATGTCTGCAGATGAAAGTTCACTGGCTTGTGTAAAATCCATTTTTTGCATTTCTCAGACCCGGTGGGTCAGGAAGCAAATTGAGGATTTGTTTACAACCAACAGAGGGGCGCTTTGGCTTCTCAGCCCCTTTCCATACTGCCTTGTTGATATTGCAATTTTAGTATAGTGTAGAAAAGGCAGATACATAACTCTACAACGCCGGAATTCGGTGCTCTCCTCAAGGAGAGAATGTTCCTCTTTTCTGAGCCACACAATGCATCCCCACACAGCCAGCCAGTATAGCTCCTGCTCTGCACTGATGAGGGACAAAAATCCCAAAACTGTGTTGTCTGTAGATGAGAGATACTGGCTTGGCTTAATTTTTTTTTTGCTTTCTCAAGACCTGGGTGTCAAAAGCAAATTAAGGATTTGTTACATCCAACAGACGGCACTTTGGGCTTCTCAGCCCCTTTCCCATAATTCATTTAATGCAGCTTTATTGTCTCAAGGTTATAACATACAGTATACGGTATATGTAAAGAAACTAAACCCAAGTTAGCCAGCACCTCCAATGCAACTGACAGACCCTGGTTCAAACTACTATGGCTGCAATGCAAAAAGCAAACTGTACAAAATAAAAATTACAGTAGCACACTTAAACCCATGCAGACATTGAACCCATGAAAAATGTAAAATGCATTACTGCCAACTTTTCTACTTGTATAAAATAGAGGTCTTTAGTGCACACATGTGATCCCATAGTGTAATTCCTACCCATACGCCCAGTCTAAGGAAAATCATCAGGTGGGTTCCTAAATCAAATGCCTCTAAGGGGGGAAAAAGACGCCATATGTTCAGGGCACTGGGCTCCATTACGGGACACCTGTAAGGTTTCTGATGTAATCTGCTTTTTTACTCAGAAATTCAGCATCAAATCATATAAACCTTTTTTTTTATATCTCAGGCTTCCGCTAACTGTTGAGGCCGTGGGTGGGTCTACAGTTGTGATTGGCATATCAGCTCTGCTGTTCTTGGTGATCCTGATGATGAACACATTCGGAGTAATTGTAAGATAAGCAGTGCACAAGCCTGGCAGAGTTCTAACGGGTTAAAGTGTCCAGTAAGTAATGTAAACAAGCGTCTTTCTTCAAGAAAGAGAGACAGCAAGGAGATTGACATCACCAGTCCTGCCTCTATGCTAGAGCCAGTAAGGGCAGAGAGAGGTGGTAACTAGGGAAGCTTGTGTGCAAAATGAGGACATAAAATCTGCTTCTAACTCTGAAAAGAAGCAAAAGCAGAACATCAATGTATTGGGTAATGGTCTTTATTTACCTTTGCCTAAATGTTTAAAGCTAATCAATGATATAGGAATAAGCCTTTAAGGAGGGAAATAATGTCCCACAACTCTTTTTTTTTTTTTTTACTTTTATTACTTTTATAAACCATCAGATAATCTGACCTCTGCACCCCCATTGATGAAAACCAAATGTAAAAAAACATTTAAAAAATTTACAGATTTATATGTACTACAGTGACTATGGTATACCAGAGAAACCTACCATGGATCAACAGCAAGACTTGTCCACGAAGTACAAGACTTTGAAACCTTCAATAGGGTTTTGGTGCCACTATCTCATTCATACCTCCTGTATCCAACTCTGTGTGGCACAGAGGGGGCGAGTGTGATATGTTTTTGAATTGCATATCATGTGACCGAGCAGGAAGACATCACCAGGCCTTTCCTCTCTGTATCAAAGTACTGTTATATGTATAAGCATTGTGAGTAACTTGATAGGTAAAGTTTTTTGCCTTCAGGCACAAGGTCATATTTCAAATCCTGCAATAACCAAAAACCTAATGTTTGTTTTTTTTCTCGTTTCTCAACTGCCCATACCTCATTGAAGGATTTCTTTTTTTTATTTATTTGCACTGTTTGACTAATACTAAGCGTACAGAGGAAGGGGTAAAGTGACAGCACCTTGGGTTTGAACACTCTATCTGTCCACAAGAGGAGAAGGTGTATGTCTGACAATTACTGCCATAACTAAGGAGCTCTCACCCCTGGAGACGAGCTTTAAACTATGGATCACTGAAGGAGGCAGGTCCAAAACAAAAACAGTGCAGAATTTTGTAATAATAATGAATGTGAAAATGTTTGTTATTCATTTGCAAGGCTTCCACACTCAAATTTTTATTTCGTGGCAAAACCCCTTTAATGCTGAGGACAGATGTGGGGAATGGATCACGTTCCCTCCTCTTTTTTCTATCAACGTATTAGTATTACTATTACCTTTTTTTTAGCAGTGAAGAATAGCATAAATAGCAGTTCAAGAGATGCAGTTAGTTCTGGGGTCTCGAGCCCTGTCAGGTCCTGTGAAGATATGAACAGCAAAACAGGATATGAGGTGAGTGCTGTGATCGCCACCAGCATCTCCTATCAGAGATTTCTGCTTTTTGTCCCTCTTGCCTGAATTGGGGATGGGGAGACTGGTCAGTATATGCTAATATGTTGCTGTAAAAGACTGCAGACCTCTCCTCTGTCTTACTTATAGAGAGACAAGACAGAATAGAGAGTGAGACAGAAAGCTACAAGTCCTTTAGGGGATCTGTAGTAATGAGAAGCCATTACTAAGAAATACAAAAGACAAAAAAGAAGAGAAAGCTCATGACAATATCATTGTTATTAGTGGCATTTTGTTATGTCCAGTTCCAAAACAGTAATAACTTAGACTAAGAATAAAAGTCTGTGACAAACTTTGCATATTGTGTTGCCAGGGAACACCCTTCCATTACTACATGACCTTCTTTTTTGATTTATTAACCTTCAGCTACTAACATTGATCCTAGTATTGAACATTGTCTACATGACTGGATGCCAAGAAATTAATAGGGTGGAATACAGCAACAGATCAATGGAATCCTCCCAGAAGACAAACAGACGAGGCAAGAATTATTTATTAAACAATGTATTATAAAAATGACAACTTGCTACACATTTCCAATTTTCTCTTTAACGTTATGAAGAAAGGTAGAAGGAATGAAATGTATATGTATATAATCTTGAGAAGAGACATCTTAAAGGGGTTGTCTCACTGCATTCATCTTACCTCAGTCCTGTTTTTTTGGTTTAATTTTCAATTCAGGGGCATATTTACTGGCTTCCACTAGGCTGCAGTATAAGCCAGGTCCTGTAAGCGATAAGCAACCAAAGCTGGCAGCCTATCAGGATCGATTCAAACAGGTTCTTAGCTCTAGCGACCAGAGAGCTGAAGCACCCATACAAGAGGGATATCTAGGTAATAGGTGAGACACAGTTAATGGACATGTAAATGCAAAACGACTATGTTTTTGCAAATCTTAAATAAAAAGTCAATCCTTTAGTGAGCACAATTCCTTGAAAGGGAACTATGTGAATTATTTGTATGTATACAGTATGAAAAAGTGGCCACACAAAATTTTGACTACTTCGGGCATAATTTGTCCATTTCCACGTAAGGGTGTAATCACTTTTCGTGCCAGCGTTTTAGACATTGATGGCTGTTTGTTGAGTTATTTTGATGGCAAATCAAATTTACACTGTAAACTACACACTGACTACTTTATGTTGTATCAAAATGTGATATCTCCAGTTTATTCCCATGAAAATATATAATACAAAATTGACAAAAATGTGAGTGGTGTACTCATTTTTTGTTAGATACAGTAAATAAATGGCCCCTACAAAAAATATGATGAAAACCTGTTTCATGTAAAACCTCCACAATAGACTAGGACCCTCTGGAGAAAAAAAGGTCAATCTCCAGAGGTGACAAGTCTTCTTTACCATAAGAACTGTGAATTTGTGGAATAGCCATCTCAGGAGTTGGTTACAGCAGGAACACATGAGGGCTTCAAGAAAGGCTTAGATGATCACTTACAACAAATTATTATTAATACTTATGTAGACATGTAGACATATGTAGACACTTATATCTACATCCCTCCCATTCATCCACATCTTTTTCCTGCCATTGGTTGATGGACAGACTTTCTTCAACTGGCTATGAGCTACTATGTAGCTATGTGTGGCCACACTATGACAATGACATAGTGCCAAAACTCTCAATTGTTTCCCATTCACAATCAGAGTACTCCATACATTTACAAATAATGCTCTATGGGAAAAATGAAAAGGGCGTTGTTTGGTTGCTATGGGCAACAAAGAGAGTTTTAGACCTAGACAGTTATAGTACATGTGGCCCTATGTGTTGAGAAGAAGAGAAGATGTGTAAGAAGATTAGAAAAGAACCATTTTGTTTTCATACCTACATTATGACTTTTATAGTTTGGATATTAGAATACATTTGCAAAGTCATTCAAATATTTTAATCTTTATTTTATTTATGGACTTAAAAATAAAAATTTATCACCGAATGATATTCCATTTAGACACTTATTCTTGTACAAACTGCAAGAGCAGTATATACTCATTAAATAATGGGTGTTTTGCACTGGTATTTTAGTAACTTTACAGGAAAAACTGACTATTACTTTTGTACGTATCGCCAATAGTGCAGGCTATGGTTTACTGTTGCTGTTTCTGGTCCTCATACAAAAGATTCTAAGTTTAAGACCTGGCTTACAAAGATTGTAGTAGCAGTCTGAAGTACAGTGGTCTCTCAAGATACAATGGGCGACATTTCCCAACACGCAAACGCCAGTTTTTTTTGGTTTAAATTTTGCACCAAAACCCTTATTAAACTGCCCATAGTTCTCATGTAAATTGAACTGCGAACTGGCAAAACTAAGTGCATATAGCCGGGCAACGCACATTGTAATGCGCAAAAAATGATACGCAATGTGGTCTAATGAGGTAGCATACATAAACAGTAAATGATACGTTATGATCGCCTTGAGAGGCGCATTCCATAACAGCACACACTACCAATATACTTATGCTCGCATTTCGGCGCAATGCGCCTTTATAGGCGCAATTAAGATTACCAGATTTTTGAGATGAGCGGACAAACTGTCGCACCATAACACTGAATTTAAAGCCCCAAAAACTACCGTTGGTCGCAGCAATTTTCGTACACTCGCCTAATATATTTTACCAAACAGTGGTCTATATCTGGGACATGTATCATAAAACCACACTCAACATACACTAGTCACTGAACTGTCACCTGCCACATTTGCGGCTTGATTGATGAAAGATTCAACCAATTATCATAAACATTTTACTTGCAAAACATCTGTTTTAGTGAAGTGCATGTAGTAATTGGCTATTTAGTAGCGTCTCTCTGCCGTACAGTGCAGTATTACATGTTCTGAACAACTCATTACATGTGCCAGGATGAGCAGCTTCTGTGGGCACAAGGTAAGGGTGACTTTTTATTTATTTTTTTCTGGTCCATTGTGTGTTAAGTATGAAGACCCAAATAAGCTCCTATCCTTTACACTGAAAGTAAGGGTGCAGTCACACAGCATAGATAAAATACTGGTTGGATTCTGATTAAAGAATCTGACCAGGTTTTACAACGTTGTTTTGAGTATGAAAAGTGCGGTTTCTGGCCACAGTTTGTGGATTCAGCCATCCCCCTAACCTTTAAATAGTACATTTTCGGCCTTAAAACTGGGAGGAAGAATATATATGTTCCAAGTTTTTTAGACGGTTTTCGGGTTTGAAATCTGACAACAGCTTGGATTTTCAATGGTTTCAAAATCCGATATCCATCTGAAAAACTGACTAAAACACCATGCCGTGTGCACTTACCCGAATGTCCAACTTCTAGTAGTTCTTTGTGACTGTAGACTCTATGTCCACCACTTGCAACACATTTTCATTTTCTTCATTTTTAGTTACGTTGGGTTATATTTTGGGGGCATCAACACAAATTACCAGTTTTTCATATAGTTATGGTTTCAAAATACAATGGTTTCAACATTAGAAGAGCAAAGATATCAGGTGGTACCTTTTAGAGGCTGAGTATATTTGATGATTTCAAGCTTTCAAGAGTACTAGCTCTCTTTGTCAAACATGATGTTATACAAGAAACTGAAAATTCAGACTTTTCATGCACATAAGTCATGAAAAGTCTTTGAATTTTCATTTTTTTTTTGTAAAACATCATGTCTGACGAAGAGGGCTAGTACATTCAAGATATACTTAGTTAGGGGGATATGTATGAAAATTGTCTAGTTGTAAGGCTTTCTTTTGTATGCCAATAGCAACCAATCACAGCTCAGCTTTTATTTTTCCGTGCGACTATATGACAGAAAGCTGAGAACTCTAGATTGTTGCTATGGGAAACAAAGACGTCTTATTGCTAGACAGTGTCAAACAAGGTGGCCCTATAGCCTCTAAATTTATAGCCCTAAATTCTCCACTCTTCTACTGCTTTCTACGGCTAATACAGTACAACATACTACTATGGTTTTAACATAATGGTTGTCCTGGAACCAATTAATACTGTACGTTAAGGGACCACTGTATATATTACATTATTCTTAGTACTGTCATATTGCCTTGAAGGGTCCATGTCCATAGAATGTAAGCTACCTGGTCCTTGCAACAGCAGATCCAGAACAGACAGGAAGCCCCCAGAGACATTTGGAGTTAACTTAAGCTACACTATAGCAATTTATCCTAAGTGCTTGTTAACGGACTTGAGGTGGATCCGCATGGACCCACCGCAGGCGATGGCGTACGCCCACACAGGGATTAGGAGTCTAAGTGGGTCCCGTATTCACCAGAGCCCGCCGCAAAGTCGGGATGTGACTTGCGCGGCGGGAGTCCACCAGGTTCACTACCTACTGGCGGGGCTTGCCATGCGTAGGCGGCCAAGGGGTACGGGGTACAGGAAAGGCAGGCAGGCCTAGTCGGGGACGGCAAAAGGCGGGGCAAGGGGGCTGTGGTTCGTGAACGTAACGGGCAGAATCGGGGCGGGGGGCAAGGATCGGGGTGGGTAAACGTAACAAAAGGTCGGGACACGTGGGCGAGACAAGGTTTTCTGAACGCTTTCACAAAGGCATGAGCACAAAAACCCCGGCAAAGGCCACGGGAAGGGGGGGCTGGGCAAAAAATGGACAGTGCCCCAAAATGCCAATTACCGGCCACTGTCCCTTTTAAATCCAACGCCGGCCCCGCTCCCTAAGGGGGGGCGCCGCGCCCCCGGGCCGAAGACCGAACGGACGGGCAGACGGGGCCCGGGGTAATTACGGGGGGACCCGGGCACGGATGACGGCCCCCGGGACCCGAGGTCGGGAGGGGGCGCCGCTCAAAGTCGGGCACGGAGCGCCCGACCCGGACAGGCGCAGGGGCACCGACAGTACCCCCCCCCCCCCTTGGGGGTCCCCCCTTTCCCCTTTAGAGTGGAAAATTTCGAAAAGCCGTTCCAGGATGTTTCCCCCCGGCTCCCACGTTTTTTTTCTCGGCCCAACCCCTTCCATCAACTAGAAAATAACTTTCCCCTTCCCCTCATACCCAGGATTTCTTTTAAACCCACAAAGACTTTAGCGGCATCACCACAGACGAGGAGGACTGCCTTCTGAGAAAAAACGATTAAACCAGAGGTTTTATAGCGAACATAAAAGGAGTTCGGGATCGCAGGGAGAGGACCGGATTTATTAGGCCCCCCCGGGGTTTTATCGCTAAGGGACCTCGAAGGTTCCACAAAGGGGGGTCCCATTTTTTTGTGGGAGGGATTTGAGGGGGAATATCGGCTGACAGCCACACCCTTACACCCGGGAGAAACAGGAGGGAGGGCTTCTTTTTTTACGCCTGCCCCTTCATGCGTCAACCACGAGCAGGGATTGGCGGTCGGGACCAAACTCCCTTGTCCTGGCCAGAGTGTCACAGCGGGGACCTCGGATGAGGATGCAAGCGGGAGAGGTGGGCGGGGATTAAGCCGAAACCACGTAAAAGGGGGGAGGCCCCGCACCTGACTCGGGGAAATTAAAAACAAAAATTCCGCCCAAAGGAAGAAGTTGGCCCAGTCTTTTTTGGGGGCCGGGGCAGACACGAAGGGGCCCAGGGGTAACCCCCAGAACTTGATTCACTCTCTCCACCCTGGCCATTCGCTGAGGGGGGTAACCGAGGAAATTCAATTTTTCACCTGGATTTAGCGAAAGGGGGCCCGCCAGAATTTAGAAAAAAACTGCCCCCCCCATGGGGAATGATTGGAGAAGGGGAACCGTCAGGACGAAAAAGGGAGAAAAAAACCCGGGCCGGGCGCGGGGCCAAAAAGGCAGACCTGTAAAGGGGGACAAAAGTCCCTTTTTAAGAAAACCGGTCTACCCAACCACCCCACAACGGAAATTACCGACACGGGGGTAGGTCGGTTATGAATCCATCGCTACTAGACCAGGTTGTTAGGATGGGCATGGGTGCAAAGCCCGCCCTTGTGGCGAGACCTTTTTTTCGGCACAGGATTTAAAACGCCTGGACGAACCTTCACGCCCCCTTAGGGGGCCTCCACCAAATAGTACCGGAAAACAGGAGAAACTTTGGGGCAACCGGGGTGGGGCCCCACCAGCGAGCAGTGACCCCACTTTCAGGATAGCCAGGGAGCGCAGGGCGGAAAAATTATTTTCCCCCGGTGGGACGTTCCCGGAGGACACGGGGCTGCGGGAAAAAGGCTTCCGGGGAAATTTATGTGCTCGGATCGTTTCTTCACCCCCAGTCGGAGGCCGGAGGGGGCACCCCTTTCACGTTTTTTTCCCCGGCAGGGGGGAAAATGAATCGAAAAAAAAAGCGGGAAAAAAAGCACCACCTACCGACGGATTAAGTCGCGGGCTCTAGGTCTGGAGTTTTTTTATGATCCGAAATACAGATGGGGGCCGGGGCCCCTTTCCACAAATATCGCCATTTCCCCAGGGCCATTTTATGGCAAAAATTTCCCCGTCCCCAAAGGGTTTAAATTCCTCTCCGCCGTGAAAAAAGTCTTAGAAAAGAAGCCACAATGACTGTTTTGCCTGGGGGACCTTTTTGCTGAGGACTGCTCCAGCCCAAAACGAGAGGCACACTTCAAGCGAAAAGGGGTTTCCCTGGGTCCGGCCCCGCGACGGGATGGACCAAGGCAAAGGCCCATTTTTAGCGGGGTGAACGCTTCCTGGGCCTCGAAGGCACTCCGGGATTGGCTTCTCCTCGGGGGGCCCACAAGGGGAGCCACCACGGGAGAATGCGGAAAAAAACCCCGGGTAAAGTTGCAGAACCCAAAACCCGTTTAAAGGCCCCCCAGCCCACTGGGCGGCCATTGCAATACGGCTGACAACTTGGCGGGTCCATCCGAACCCCTTTGGGCCCCAGATAATAAAACCCCGGGAACGGAAGCTGACTTATGGAAAGGCACTTCCCTAATTTGGCATACAATTTTAGCTTAGGCGCGAAGATTGGCGACGGAAGGGTGGGGCCCTCAAGACAGGAGAGATATCAGGTGTTTCCCAGGTAAACCCGACAAGGTATAGAGAAGACCCAAAGACATCGTTTAAAACAAACCAAAACGGCAGGCGCATTACAGAGTCCGAAAGCACACCGGACTCGAAGTGGCCGTCTCGGGTTGGAAGGCCGTCTTCCACTCATCGCCCTGCGGATCCGGCCCAAAATTGTAGGCCCCTCTCAGATCCCTTGGAAAAAACCCTTGCGCCCGTAACGGTCCCCCAACATTCCGGATCAAAAGGTAAAGGGGACCGGTTCTTTACCGTGCTTTTCAGACCCCGTTCGTGGGCGTAGGACTGTCCTTCTTTTTTCCCCAAAGAAAAACCTGCTCCCCGGGGGAGAGAGGCTTTCCGAATAAAACCTTTCCCCCCCCCCCCCCCCCCCCCGAAAGTATTCAACATGGGGTTTATCTCAGGAACGGATAAGGGGTAAAACCGCCCCGAGGAAAGGGCTGGGACCCCGGGAGAAACAATCGGGCAATCAAAAGGACGATAGGGGCCAAGGTTCTCTGTTGCTTCCGGAAGAAACAGAAAACCACGATGTACGCGGGGGGACCCCTAGAAACTTTAGAACGTACCCCGGGGAAAACGGAAGCACCCCGGGGGGAGGGGGGCCACCAAACGCAGACCGCACTCGGACCCCATCCAAAAATTCGCCCGTCTGCCACAAACCGGGGCATGTTCGCAGCCACGGAAGCCAATAGATGGGCGAGGGAAAGCCGGGTAACACATAAAAGAAATCCCCTTTAAAGCAGGCTCCAATTTGAAGGAAAGGGCTCCGACGGTAACGACCAACGCAGAGGACCCCCCCCACTGACAGGAGTGGATGGGCTCTCCGGGGGAAACCACGTGAAAATGGTGTTGGTCACCCGGGAGGTCCAAAATTCCCACCGAACCGGGGCCAGGAAGGCTGAACTTGGGAAAATGGGTCCCGCTTCCGTGCGCCAGGATGGGTAATGTTTAGCGAGGGGAGGACCCACCCCCAAGGGACTCCTCCCCACGTACCAGGGCGCTCGTCCCCCGGCCCCGCGGACGGATATGCAACCCCTGAGGGATGTTCAGGGGGGCCACAGTAAGACATAGGTTTTTCCTTACGCCCTTGGTCGAGTTCCTGCGAGTCAGGGGGCTCTTTTCCCCTGGCAGACCTCTTCCACCTGCTGGGAAGGAGGCTGTGGGGGGCCGAAGAAACCCGGAGCAGGACGGGACAGGTGGCGTGGTGGACTGTTCTGCTCTTGGCGACTCCTCACGTCTCTCTGCGAAGCGGAAAACAATCCGTTTGCCAAATGGATGACTCGCTTAAAAGACGTATGGGCCCCGGGGGGCGAGGGGATCCTTTATCTGGGGGAGAGACCCTTCCTGAACGTCCACACGTGAAAACGTTTTCCCAACCGCTCCGATGCAAGTGTGCAATGCAAAGGCTATCCCCCACGGAGGGGTTCCCTTGTTCAGGTTTTAACAGGGGGGTCCGGCAGAACAAGCGCGGCAGCTCTTCGAAGACACTACGGAATCCCGAGAAAATGTCACCAGTCAGCGGGCCGGATCGCCTCGGCCAAGAGGAGTTTTCCCCTCCCGGGCTTTTACCCAGAGGGGACGACCCGAAGGGCCCCCCTTGGGTCTTTCCGAAGGGAACTGACCACCAAATTCCACATGAAGGGGGCCTGGGGGATAAGCCCCTGCAGGGCCCTTAGGGTCCCCGTCAACTTTGTCGGCATGGGCCCAAACGGGCTTCGGGCCAACGTACGACGTCACGGGAGGGAACCACGCAGCCACGCTGCTGCTGATGCGATGAGCTCTCTCATGGGGGAAGCTGCTCGAGCTCGTTCGTGCTGCGGATCTGTTTTTTATTGTTTTGGGCCACGGGGGGGTGATATTTGGGGACCCTCGTAAGGACGCCTTGGGGGATCCATGGCCATCTTCTGTTACGTCTTTAGGTGGATCCGTGGACCACCGCAGGCGATGGCTAAGCCCCCACCAGGGGGTGGGGGTCTAAGTGGGTCCCGTTTCCCAGAGCCTCCGCAAAGCGGATGGACTTGCCGCGGGAGGGGTCCACCAGGTCACTACCACTGGGGGGGCTTTTCCTGCGTGGGGGCCAGGGTTTCGAGGTTTCAGAACGGCAGCAGGCTCAGTCGGGACAGGCAAGAAGGTTTGGGGGAGGCCGTGGTTCGTGAACTAGACAGGCAAAGGGCAGGGGAGGCGACAAGGATCGTGTCGGGAAACGAAAAAAAAGGGTCTGTACCGGTAGGCAGACAAGCTTTCTGGGAAAGCTTTCACAATAGGGAGAGCACTAAACCCCCCAAAAGCCACTGGGAAAGGCTGGCAAAATAGGGGCAGTCCCGGCAATGGCCAATTACCGGCGCACGTCCCTTTAAATTTAGAAACTCGAGCCCGCGCGGGGGGGGCCCCTCCAAGGGGGCGCCGCGCCACGCCGAGGACCCAGAACCGGACGGGGGGAGGGGGCGAGGCCGGGAATTACTGGGGGCCCGGGGAGCCCGGGATGACGGGCCCCACCCGGGTGCGGGACGGGCACCGCTCGGAGTCGGGGAAAAGGGGCGCCTGCGAACCCACGGGTCCAGAGGCATCCCTACAGGGGCTAAAATAAATTACAATTTTTTAGGGCCCTTTAAAAAACGTCCATTTTCCCTTTTTTTGAAAAAAAATTCCTTCCCCCACCCAAAACGGAACAGAAAAATCCCTGACCCTTACCCCCCTCCAGAATCCTAGACCTATAACTTTTTATATTTTTTCCTCTAGAAATCTATTCAGACCCTTTTTTAACCGTTATGAAATTCACCATGACCATTCCCTGGCAAAGTCCCACAATCTCACGCTCCCACATAAAGAACCCTTTCTATGTTTATGAGTTTACATTTTTTTCTTCGGGCCAAGAATGCCCCCCCGTTCAGGATAAAAAATATTGAAGGACTCATATTGACCTTTGAAATTTTAAACATATTTGGGGATGTCCTTCCAGACTTTTATCTAACAAACCTAATCTTTATGGGTATTGCTTTCCCCCCAGCCTTTTATTGTTTCTGTTTTTCCCATCTTTGAAACGTTCAACCCACGATTCTTTCCCTTTCACTTGGCCCAGAACTTACCAAATTCCATGTGTGTCTAACCAGACTTTGATAAATGGGGGAAAGATGTTCACATGTGCACATGCCCCTTTTAATCCCCCCAAAATTTTGTGCTTGGAGCTGCTGCCTGAATGAATGCTACAATAAAATTTTTTTCCCCTAGGATTCCCAGTCCTCAAAGTACTTTTTTTCCAGCATTTTCCCGTTTAAAAAAATAATCATAGGGAATATTTTTTCCCCCGTGCTAAAATGGGATTTCTTTGTTAAAACCTCACCGCCACTTCCCTTTTCCCGGGTCCAAAATCCCGATCCCTTTTTTAATAAAAAATTTTCCTCTACGTTTGATTTCTTTACAGACTTAGTATCACTGCAAAGATTTAAAATTCTACTGTGAATCCTTGTAAGATCATTAATTAATATTTTTAAAGAAAAAGGGGCCCCAAACGACCCCGTGGTACCCCACTAGTAACAGGAAAAATACAGGGCATTTTTAAAGGCAAAGGACAAAAACAGCTCTGTTATGACCTCAGCAGAACCGTTCATTACAACCGGTTTTTGGACTGTGTTTGACACAAAAAACGGTCAGTTTTTCGGCGATTTTGGTCTTTTGAACTGTTTTTGTCACTGATTTTGTCTAGGTTTTGTCAGCGGTTTTTGGACTGTTTTTCAAGCTGAAAAGTGTATTCCTGATTGGTGCAAGAAACCATGTTATTTTTTTTTTTTTTCATCTCCATCCAGTGGTCACTCCCTAAGATTCCAGTGGCCATCTTGGACTTGTCTCAGCAAGATATTGATTGTGTGTGCTCCATGCTCTTTTTTAAAAAATAATATAAAATGAGTTTCTCCACTATTAGACAACTGTGGTGACACGTACGAGACCTCTTCCATCAGAAAGAGGAAATGGCTTGCAGGATCTTCCTGTGTTAAAAAAAAGTGCAAAAGAATCTGCAAAAACACATAGGTGGGATCATTCTTCACTTTTTTTTTTGCAGAAACCTAAAACTGCCCCAAAAACCTGGACAGAAACCGCTCACTCACTTTCTGAGCGGTTTACATTGACTCCAGTGTTAATTTTCCACCTGGAAACAGAGCAGAAGAATGAACATGTTCTAAGTTTTTCGGACCGCCGGCAGTGTGAAAAAGCGTTCAGTGGGGACTGCTGAACTGTTTTTCTACTGAAGTCTATTTGGGAGCGTCGCTTGCATGTTTTCAGACGGTTTCTAACACCGCAAACTGAAAAACAGACCAAAAACCCTTGCTGTGGGGACAAGCCCTACAAGTGCCCCTGTAAAACTGTTTAGTTCCTATATACAGTGCCTTGCGAAAGTATTCGACCCCCTTGAACTTTTCAACCTTTTGCCTCATCTCAGGCTTCAAACATAAAGGTATAAAATTGACATTTTTTTGTGAAGAATCAACAAAAAGTGTTACACAATAGTGAAGTGGAACTAAATTTATTGGATATTTTAAATTTTTGTAAAAAATAAAAAACTGAAAAGTGGATCGTGCAAAATTATTCGGCCCCCTTAAGTTAATACTTTGTAGTGCCACCTTTTGCTGCAATTACAGCTGCAACTCGCTTGGGGTATGTCTCTATCAGTTTTGCACATCGAGAGACTGAAATTCTTGCCCATTCTTCCTTGGTGCACAGCTGGAAAGCTTTAGTGAGGTTGGATGGAGAACGTTTATTGTGACAGCAGTTTCAGCTCTTTCCACAGATCCTCGATTGGCTTCAGGTCGGTCTGTGACTTGGCCATTCAAAAACCTGAATTACTTTCTTTTTGGGGAAAACCCTTTCCCTTTTAGATTTTGCTTTATGTTTGGGATCATTGTCCCTTTTTTGGAAGAAAATCTCCGTCCCAGTCTCAGGTCTTTGCAGACCCACAGGTTTTCTTCCCGAAAGGTCCTGTATTTGGCTATCCATCTTCCCCTAAAATTTTAACCTCTTCCCCGTCCCCTGAAGAAAAGCTGGCCCAAACCCGTTGCTGCCACCACAAAGTTTTACAAGGGGGATGGGGTGTT